>BQNB010016274.1:12500-71884 GCA_026074375.1 Tanacetum coccineum
GTTCAAATGTGGCTGTTTATTTTATTCTGGTACATTTAGTCACATAAATATCTGACTGTGTGGCCGTTCAAAAAACAACATGTGTGACGAAATCCCAGATTTGTACTAGTGTAGACTACAAGAAAGCTAATATATTAGAATTAAAATTCTCACATAGGAATCAAGCGAGTAGAACTAAGTTAAACAATGATCGAAACCTAACTATTCCACATGCAACGACGCCAAAAACTTGATATGGAGGTTGTGAAGACTTCACATGAAGCTTTACAAACCCCTAGGCAGTATACCTAGTCGTTGTAGTGTAGTATAGGCAAGACTCAGGGTGCTGTTATCATTCTCTAAGGGAATAGGTTGGAAGGCTCGAACATAGTCTAACAGAATTCTAAAGGGTTGAGAGAAGATTCTTTTTGTATTTTTATATTTTATAAAAAACAAGTAAATATCATGGTTTTAAGAGGTTGGTTTGTTTTAACTAATTAATTAAACTAAATATAATCTAAACTACTAGTGATAATGTTGATCCCAACTTAAGATCGATTCTTTAGCTTGTAAAGGTTAAGTTACTTTAGATAAATCCAAAACAGCTATGATAGAAACTTTGTGAATACTAAAGAGTATGCGGAATCTACTCTTTAATACTTAGAAGAATATTAATGAAATAGTAAACTGTATAAACAATGTATGAACAATGATATTACTGAAAAGCTCTAATATTATTATCAATAATACGAGTACTCTGTGTAGTACTAGGGTTTACAAACTTGAAGCTCTATATCACAAACGTATGAATGTATATATGTGTGGTACATTTTACTCTATACCCTAGGACATCCTTTTATACACCAAGGAGTCCTAATAGGCTTACAATATTTTCCTAAGTTATCATGATCTTCTAAACAAATAACTTATACTTATCTTTTAAAAAAATATCTCATACTTATCTCGTAAGTAATCTTGATAAACAATCTTCATCTTTTCCCTTGTCTTTCTCCTTCTGACAGTAGAAACTCTTCTAGCAGTTGTAATCCTTCAGCATTGTAAGTAGCAGCATTAACTTTTATTCCAGCAGCACTAACTTAGCAGCAGTCACTTCCAAACAATATTAAGAAGCTTTTAATCCCAACAATCCTCCCCTAAACTTGATATTCTTCTTCTGAATCTCAAGTTTCTTCATTAAAAGTCTTCACCATCACCACGAGGATGCATTCAAACACTTCTAGGATTCTTGCGCTGTTTTGTCATGAGTTTTAGAAGTTGATAGCACATCTCATTCCAATGGTCAGTTTGAAGCTTTTTGTTGAGCATTTCTGTGATTGTTGCAGGTGTGAATGGATACTTTTTCTCTGCCAGCATAAAGATATGCAGATTCTAAAATCTCACAAAATATACTCCACTTGAAGAAAATAGCTTCCAAACTGTCATATTGTAACCTTGTAGATTTCTCCATACTTCACTTTCTACATCAGGTTCAAACATCACCTTCAGATCACCTCATAACACTCTTTCATATGCCTCCTCTGGCCTTGTATTCCCATGTTTAGCTTTAACCAACTTCCAAAGTGTTTCCAGGTCTTCTCTGTCAATGTTCTGAAGCATCCTAATCATTGATGAATACCTCCTTGAACCACCATCAGCTCTAATGATTTGAAAGTATCCCATCTTTCCTTCTTTGATGATTTTCCAGTCAACAATGATTCGGGACTTGGTGTCTAGTTGTATAGCATCAATTACTACCTCATCATCAGGAACTATCTCCATATGCTTTTTCATTTCAGATTCATCATCCACTTCAACTTCTACATTCTCATCTATCTTTTGCTTCTTTGAATTATCAGACTCAAGTTCTTCTCCTGTTCTCTTAGAACTTCCTTCTACCTGACTTTTACTTCCTTCCACAACCTCTGTATCCATAGGAACAAATGAATCTACCCACTTCATATTATTGTCAAATAACATATGAATTTCTTCAAAACTTTTGTTCTTCAACTGACTATGCTTGTAATTAGCCATATTTTTCAAATAAGTACACATTTGATTCCTCCTTTAGGCTTTGGTTGGTGGTTTTCTTCTAACCTCTTCAGCTTTAAGCTTTGCAAAGTGCTTCTTCCTTTTGTCCATAAGCTCTACAAACAGTTTTGATCTTTCTTCAATGGTCAACTCATCATGTTCTTCTGCTTGTAGTCTCTAAGCTAACAGATAATCTGCCTCCATTATAGCTTGAGTATTATCCTATGAAATTAAGTTATCCTCTTCTTCTTTTTGTCTTGCCAGCCTTTCCTTTTCTTCTAATTCAGCTTGTAATTCTTCTTGAAGTCTTTGAGCAATTTCTTCATCCACCAAAATTAGATCTTTCTTTTTCAAAGGTTTCTCTGGTTCCATCATCTTTGCCTTGCCTTTGTCTTTAGCCTGTGGAAATTGTGATGGTTGTGATGTTGTTGTTGTAAATTCACTTGGCTCTTGAACTACAACCCCTCTAGCCTTGGGTCTTGTAACATCTTTGGGTTTAGATGCTTTGATTTCTATTAAGGTATGAGCCAGAGTCAACTCATCAACAGTTGTTGTAGCACTGGTAGTAGTAACATCAGCAGTACTAACTACTTTTTCAACCTCAACTTCCTACTCATCTAAGACTCCTGTATCAAACATTAAATTATCACCATTCCTCCCTTAAACCTCATCAACTAAAGTAACCTCTGCATCAGCATCAAGATCAGCAATTTTCCTCCCCTGTTTGGATGCATCCTCCTGAGCACCCAAACCTTCATCTTCAGAGGAAACAACTTGAGCAGATCTACCAACCTTCCTTGACCTTTTAAGCCCTGGAGTTCTTGACTTATTCCTCCTCTCTAGCTTCTTGACCCTCTCCTTTAATTTAGTAATCTCTGCAGCTTGAGAGGTCATTGTGTTCTCTAAGTCAAGAACTCTTTGTGACAAGTTGGTACAAAGTTCCATCAATTCATTTAGTTTTAATCTATCCTCACCACTGAATAGTGGATCATTAGAATGTACAGGTACATGCTCCTCATTGGCAGCCTCATCTGTGATAGGCTCTGTAGAACCACTGGGTTGAGAAACCTTAGTATCTTTCCTCTGTTTCCTCCTTGGTTGTTTCTTCTAGGGCTGTGATGTAGATGGTTGATTAAAAGTGGGTGTGTGTTGAGGATCAGTTGGTATTTCTGAACCCTTACCTAATTCTTCAGGATCTTGAACCATCATAGTTTCAAATAAAGGGGTAACCCTCCCCGAAAAACCTTTTCCTTCTCTCTTCATATTAGCAAAGACCTTCTTAGTGTGAGAAGGTGTAACATAAATTTCTTTATGTTTAGTCATTCCTTCAACTTGTTTATCCAGGAACACTTGCACAAACCTTGGATACATTAGAAATTTAACTCCACCCTCCAAGTTCTTCACCATATTATCAAAAATATACTTAGAAAAGTTGAATTTTTGGTTTATGGCAAGACAGATGATAGCAGAGGCCATAGTGCTACTAAATTCGTTCCAAGTAGTAGTCTTAGCACTAAGGCATTGCAGAATTATATGGATAAGTAATTTCCATTGAGGTGAAAAGAAAGCTTTATAGAATGTAAGCTTTCCTGTAAGATTTTCATACCCCATTCTTTCTAGTTCTGCAAAAATGGTAGCATTGGGTAGACATTCAGTACCTTCAGCATCTTTTAACTGAAGAGCTCTTCTCACACTCGTCTCAGTGACGATCACCTTCTTCTCATCTACTAGGGCTTGTATCTGCACTTCCCATTGACAGTCTTTGCCTTAGCAGTAGCCCAGAACTACTTAATGCATGAAATATAGATGGTGGGATTCACCGTTAGCGCATATGTGATAGAACTTGCATTCAAAAAATCAATAATTCCCCCAAACCCATCACTTTCTTCGGGTTTCTCCAAAAACGTAACCAAATTGTGAGTTTCAGCAAACTTTAGGTTCGACATTGTGTTGGGTTTTGATGATGAATGATAAAATTGAGTTAGGGTTTATGATTAGAGAGTATATCAAAGTGTAAAATTGATCGAATGAGTGATTGAGACCCTTAATCGAAGTATTTATGAAATCACCCTCAACAACATTAACTAAGACTGGCAGTAGTAAGTGTATGCCTGGCAACATTAAGTAACACTGGCAGTAGTAAGTGTATGCCTGGCAGTATTAACTTAACCAGTAGTAGTAAATGTATGCCTAACGGCATTAACTAACACTAGCAGTAGTAAGTGTATGCCTAGCAGCATTAACTTAACCAGCAGTAGTAAGTTTATGCCTAACAGCATTAACTTTGAATCACCAACATTAACTCCAATTTCATTCCAAAAAGCATTTCCATCATCAATTTTGATTCTCACAAGCTCTCTTTCTGTATTTATTCTCACTATATCTCTCAATTCTTTTTCTCACTGAATCACTTTGTCTGTTTTTATTTTCACACATCTCTCTTTCTGTTTTTCATCCTCACCAATTTCTCTCATTTCTTTTTCTCACAAAGTCACTCTATCTGTTTTTATTTTCACATATCTCTCTTTCTGTTCTTCATTCTCACTAATTTCTCTCATTTCTTTTTCTCACAAAGTCACTATGTCTGTTTTTATTTTCACACATCTCTCTTTCTATTTTTCATTCTCACCAATTTCTCTCCTTTCTCACAATTTTAATTAAAGCAAACAGTAGTAAGTATAACTAACAGCATTAACATAACAGTATTAAGTAATACTAGCAGCACTAATTATACTTACCAGTAGAAAGTTAGTCCAACAGCACTAACTTGAATTTCATCATTGGCTGCTGTTCCATTCCATTTCAAGCATCATTTGTGCATAATCCGCTGTATACTTGAAATTAACCTCCCTCAATCAATACTTCAGAGGTTAAGCATTCCTATACTTGAAATTAGATATTGAAATCTACCAACATCAAATGCTTTTGTGAGCAAATCTGTAACATTCTGATCTGTGTGAATCTTATCATCTGTATAAGCTTCTTCTCATTGGAATCACTGATAAAGTGATGCCTAATCTCAATGTGCTTATTCTTTGAATGAAATACTGGATTCTTAACTATGTAGATGGTGCTTTCATTGTCAATGAAAGTCTTAGTATTCATGAAATTGTATCCATAATCTAGCATTTGATTTTGAATCCAGAGTACTTGACCACAACAACTAGCAGCAGCCACATATTCTGCTTCAGTAGTAGAGTTGGCAACTATAGTTTGCTTCTTGCATTGCCATAAAATCAATCTGCTTCTAAGAAATTAACAACCTCCTGTTGTGGATTTCCTGTCTAAACTTGCACCAACATAGTCACTATCAGAATAAGCTTCCAAATCAAATGGTGAATCCTTAAGATACCAAAGGCCCAATTTAGGTTGACCTTTCAAGTATCAAAAGATTCTTTTCACAGCATAAAGATGTAAAACTTAGGGTGTGACTTGGAATCTTATACAAGCACATACATCAAACATTATATCAGGCCTTGAAGATGTTAAATACATCAATGAGCCAATCATTGATCTATATAGATAAACATCAACATCTTCAGCTTCTGCATCCTTGAGCAATGACTTTGAAGTCTCCATAGGTGTACTTGCTGTCTTCACAGTTGAAAAACCAAACTTCTTCAAAAATTCATCCACATACTTGTCTTGACTGATGAAAACCAAACTTACCTTGACTGATGATAAAACTAAAACACATGATATTTCTTGGATCGTTTATAGCTCAGATTGTTTAGATCTTATATCTAGGATAAAAAAAACAATGAACATAAAGAATATGCATAGCGGAAATAGCATAATGAACAAAGTTATTCAACAAGGTTTTTCTTCATTATCATACACTTCAAGCCCCAATATTATTTGATCAGAATAATACGGTTACATCAATAAACTGTAACATGATCAAGTTACCTTGACCTTAAGGCTACACCATACAAACTTTAGATGTCTACATCTCTTGGGATACACACAGACACATTTTTTCTTTTCTGTGTCACTTGTAGTCCTAAGAAGAAAGTAAGCTCACCCATAGAACTCATCTGGAACTTCATGTGCATTAATTTCTCAAACTCAGTGCATAATATCTTTTTGGTAGATCTAAAAATGATATCATCAACATATACTTAAACTAGTAGAATATCACTTTTGACTCTTTTAATGAACAAAGTCTTGTCTATCTGACCTGTCTAAAATTCATTGTTCAATAAATAGGTAGATAAAGTCTCATACAAGCTTTAGGAGCTTGATGTAGACCATATAATGCTTTTTCTACCTTATAAACTCTGTCAGGGAACTCTGGATCTTCAAACCCTAGAGGTTGACAGACATAAACTTCCTCTTCAATCTTGCCATACAGAAATGCACTCTTCACATCCATCTGGTATACTACAAAGTCTTTGAATGAGGCATAGGCTAAGAACAGCCTAATTGCTTCAATCCTAGCAACTGGAGCAAAAACCTCATCATAATCCATTCCCTCTTCTTGAGTGTAACCCTGTGCAACCAGTCTTGCCTTGTTTCTAATTAAAATACCTCTTTCATCTTTCTTGTTCCTGTACACGCATTTAATACCAATGGATCTTTTACCATGTGGTAAATCCATCAAGGTCCAAACCTGTTGTAACTTGAACTGCAGAAGCTCTTCTTGCATAGCTTCTATCCAGCTTGGATCTTTTAATGCTTGGATTAGCTTTTTGGGCTCTTCTTGGCATAGAAACAAGCAAACAAACAAGTATGAAGGTCTTCATGAGTTTTCCCTTCATAAACAACAGTAATAAATCCTTGTTCATTTATAGTCTTTGTCATTCTCCTCGTCAGTACACCAGACTGTACATCACCAATCACATGATCAAGTGAATTTATGGATTCTTGTATTTGAAGTAGAAGGAACAAGATATGTGGTAGTAATGTTCGTCATGTATACTTTTGACCCAGCAATATTAACACCTTGAGTACTGTTTTTAGGCTTCTCTTGATCAACAATTTCACTTTCTTTACATACACCTTCATTATCCTTCTTTTTAGCATCACTAGAAGGTTGTGGTTCATCATTACTAGCATTCTTTAAAGAAGAATCAAATAGTGAACCATCTTTCCATAGTGGCATCAATATGTAGTCTTGGCTAGATCCTATCTCCTTGCTAGAATGACCTGCACCAATACTTTCTTCTATACGTACAAGATCATTAGAGTTTATACCTGCAATAACTTGCACATAATTCATTGATTTTGTCAGAACTTTAATATCAAACAGCCACTTTGGTCTATCACCTGCAATAATAGGCTTATCCTCCAAGAACCTAATATGCAAGTTTTCTTCTACTTTCCTTATTCTAATGTTGTAGACCTTAAAAGCCTTACTATTCATTAAGTATCCAACAAAGAATCCTTCATCTGACTTTCCATCAAACTTGCCTAGATAATCTGAGGTATTAAGAATGGTAACATGACACCCAAATGGTCTCATGAAGCTTAGAGCAGGTGTTCTACCTCTAAACAGTTCATAAGGGGTCTTGTTATGACGCTTAACTACTAATACCCTATTCTGCACATAGTAAGCAACATTAACTGCTTTAGCCCAAAATGTAGTAGGTAACTTAGAGTCAGCTAACATAGTTCTAGCAGCCTCAATTAGTGTCTTATTTCTCCTCTCAGCAACACCACTTTGCTAAGGAGTTCTAGCTATACTAAATTCCCTCTTAATGCCTTTCTGTTTACAAAACTCACTTATAACTCTATTCTTGAACTTTGTTCCATTGTCACATCTGATAATCTTTACTTTCTTATCAACTAGATTTTCTATCTCAGTTATAAATCTCTTAAGAATGCCACTAGTGTCATCTTTAGTTGCTAGAAAGAAAACCCAAGTAAATCTGCTATAATCATCAGTGACAACTAGACAATATTTCTTATTCATTAAGTTGCTTACAAAAGTTGGACCAAACAAGTCCATATGCAACATAAATAAAGGTTGAGTAATATAGTTCTGAATCTTGGACTTACAAGAGGCTTTGTGTTGCTTTCCCTTAAGACAAGCAACACAAGTTTGGTCATTTTCAAAACGTTTTGAAGGTAAACCTCTCACAAGATTTTTCTTAACAAGTTTATTAATAGTTTTAAAATTTACATGACCTAGCCTCCTATGCCATAGCATTGATTCATCAAGTGTGGCCTTTGCAACAAGACAGGTTAAACACTCTTTAGGAACAATATTCTTCATATCAACACTGTACATATTGTTCTTTCTAGGAACTTTAAGTAAAACCTGACTTTCATTAGCTAACTTAAAGTCAGGGGACATAACAAAACATCCAGTGTCAGTGAAAAGAACACTGTTCTTTTTGTCACACATTTATGAAACACTAAAAAGGTTAAACTGTAACTCCTTGACAAAGTACACATCCTCAAAATCAAGCTTACCAGTTTTAAGAGTTCCTTTACCAGTAATTTTCCCTCCTTTGGCTCCTCCCCCAAAGGTAACATATCCTCCATTAAATTCCTTAAAGTTTGAGAGATAGGACATGTTCCCTGTCATGTGAACCTGATTTACCCTAATAGCATTAACTACTGTTGAATTTGGCCTAGCAGTATTAACTACTTTTGGCCAAGCAGTATAAAATTTTCCCTTAGAAGTATTAACTTTTTGGCTAAAATTTTTGTTAGTTAATGTTGTTCTTATTTGATAGGGCCTTTTTACAGTTGATTGTGCTGATTTAGAAAAATGTGACATTGGTCTAGCACTATAAACTGTAGTTTTGGGATGAGCAGTAGTAACAGGCCTACCAATATTAATTGCTTTTAGACCAGTTTTCATTAAAACTGCTCTTGGAACCATGTTCCTGTGAGCACTAGGGTGAGTATTTTTAGCAGAATAATTGTATTTTACCCTTGTAATTATTCCTAGATTCCACCCTTTCCCTTTGATGGTAATTACAGTGAGCCTGCACATGGTTAAAACTTCCATAGACAAAACAAGTTTTATTGTACATCACATAGTTACTTCCTAGCTATTGGGACTTTTGATTATTCCAGTTTCTTTGATTTCCCCTAGGACTTTGTAACCTGTACATTTTAGCATACTTAACTGGTTTCCTAACTGGTTTTTCTTATTGTTTAGGTCTAACAAATTCTATCTTAGCAACAGTAGAAGAAACAGTTTTTTTCTCTAACTTATCACCTTACACCAACTTCTCAACAATTAGGGCATCAGGAGATTCCCTAACCACATTAGAAGTATCTTCACTGTCATTCTTACTAGTCTTAGGTCCATAGCCTTCAAACTCAGGCTGTTGGAACTCTTCTAGACCAGAGTTGGACAAATCAAGGTTTGGGGTGAAAATAACCCTGTAGGAGGAGGTGGAACAACATTATAGCTTACAAACCCCAGACCCTTTCTACCTTTATCAGATATCTGACTTCTTATTAATTTGTCTAGACTCTTAGAAGCATTATTAAAATTTTCAATTTTAAGTTAATTGCTTTCTTTTTCTTGCTTAAGCTTTTCTAACTCACTTTTAAGCATGCTAAGTTCTAAGTCTTTATATGAGATATCTCTTTTTAGGACAGCAAGTTGCTCACAAAAAATAACCTCATTCTTCTTGTAAAATACAAGTTGCTCGTCTACATATGCCAACCCTCTTTTATAATTTGCTAAATTGAACTCAGATTTGTTAAACTCTATTCTTAAATCATCAAGTTGAGTTTTAAGAGTTTCAAAGCTTTTTAGACAGGTTTTTGAACAAGTTTTGTCATTATGTACCTCAGAGTCTGAAAAAGCCATAAGAGCCATGTTTGTAGGGACTTCATCATCTGCCATATAGCTCCAGTCAAAACCAGCTCCATCAATAGCCACCATGGCTTTGGAAGAAGTTTCTTCCACATTTATAGTCCTTCTAGAGCTGTCTTGATTCCTGTTTTTGCTATCTTGGTTCCTAGGTCCTCTGCATTCCCTTGCAAAGTGTCCCATCTTGTGGCAGTTGAAACACTCTACCTTAGACTTGTCATATCCAGCTGTGTCACTCCCATTGATAGTGATCTTTCTACCAGTTTTCTAGAAAAACCTTCTTGTCCTCATGCTCAGCAATGCTAACTGCCACTTCAAATCCATCTTTTCTATGTCCTCTTCATGGATTTGTTCAAGGTCCTCATATACAAGTTGAGACCCATTTGGTTGTCTAGTTAAAAATGCATAAACAGTGTCATCACTTAAGTTAGCAGTACTAACTTGAGTACTAGCAGTGCTAACTTGAGTGCTAACAGGGCTAACTTGAGTGTTAGCAGTACTAACTCCATAAGCAGTATTAACTTCATTAGTACTGCTAGGGGATGACACAAAAACCATATTCTGAGAACTTGAGCTTGAGATTGAGCTTGCATTTCCTTTAACCTCTTGTTCAACAATCTTGAAATTGTTGTAGAGATCATCAAAGCTCATTGTGTCTAGATCAGGTTTATTCCTCCAGACCACAACATGAGTATTCCACTCAGAAGGCAGACTTCTCAAAATTTTCAAATTGAGATCTTCTTGTGAAATGTTTTCACCCAGGATAGCCAGCTGACTTACAATCTCTTGAAGCCTGTTAAAAATAGAGTCAAGAGACTCTGTGCTTGTAGCACTAAAGTTCTCATACATTTGCTTCAGAAGAGTCTTCTGAGTCTTCTTTGTGGCTTCTTTACCACCAAATCTTGTTTGTATAGCAGCAAACAAAGTCTTAGCATCCTTGTACTGATTAAATGTCATTAGATGTTCATTAGGAAGTGCCATCAGTAACATACTTCTTGCCTTCACATCATTCTTCTTTTGAGTCTTTTCTTCAGTAGTTATAGGACCTGGTATTAGTGAAGTTGAGGTACCATCAGTATTTGTTGTTGTTTGAGCTACTAGTTTGAATGAGTTTCCATTCTCTATGACATCCCATATAGCATAGTCTTGTACTTGAAAGTATTGCTCAATCCTTAGCCTCCACATATCATATTCACCCTTTAAGAATGAGTACTTTGCATTAGTATTGGGTTTTGTGCAAATTCTAGATCCGTCTCTTCCTTGTGAGTAAAGAGTTCTTCTTGTTAGTTTCGTCTAGATCAAAGTTTCAGATCACAAGCTCTGATACCACTTGTTGATCCCAACTTAAGATCGATTCTTTAGCTTGTAAAGGTTAAATTGTTTTGGAAACAACTATGGTAGAAACTTTGTGTATACTAAAGAGTGCGGAATCTACTCTTTAATACTTAGAATAATATAAATGAAATAGTAAATTATATGAACAATGTATGAACAATGATATTACTGAAAAGCTTCAATATTAATATTATCAATAATACGAGTACTATGTGTAGTACTAGGGTCTACAACCTTGAAGCTATATATCAAAACGTATGACTGTGTGTGAATATATGTGTCAATAACCATAACCTAGGATCTCCTTTTATACACTGACACGTATAAAATCAATCACCTTTTACTATATAATATATATATAATAAATATAAATATATAATAATAAGAGGATAATTAAAATTATTAATCAATAAAATTCTAAGAGGCTTTTTAAAAGATGTTTTACTTTTATCCAAAGCAAAACCTTAAAAAACCTTCCCGGGTCGTTTCCCGACGAGGCGGAATTAAAAACGAGTAACGTTTGATGACCAAGTGCTTGAAATGATCAATATTTGTTTTGGGTTTATCTATTCTACGAATAAAGTGGCAAAACAAATTAAAGAAACCATAAAACGAAATCAATTTAAGTTAAATCACGAAAAAAAATGATAACGGGATCAAAACCCGTTCTTTAAAAAACTAAATTCTACAAAATTAACCCTACAAATGCAAATTTAATTTTTAACAGTCCTAAATGATAAAAGAAAATTTTAAAAAAAATTATATTTTTTTTACTTTTATATTTTTTATTATGAATTAAAAACTGATTTAATCTAAAAAAATGCATAAAAATAGTAAACTAAATGGGAAAATTCTAAAAAAATTATAAAAAGTACTTTGAGTAATGATGAATCTAGAAAAAAATAAAATGAGCTAAACAGCTTATTTAAATAAGCAGGAAATAAGCAAAATAAGCTGTTAATCTTAAATGGGGCTAAAAAGAGTTAAGTACATAATTGTGCAATAAAGACCAGATGGCCCTATCTGGAGCTGGTGGTATGTGGTGTGTGTTAAAAACGTTTGGTTGATTGTGGTTGAAATCTTGGTTCGAGCCTTGGCTCACCCATGGCTTCCCATTTTCTCAATGTTTTTATTTTTGCAAAAAAAATTATGAAAAAGCTTTATATAAGCTAAATAAGCAACTTTAAAAAAGTGACTTTTTATAAAACTTAAAAATAAGCTCAGAAATAAGCTCTAAAGGTTGACAGACTACTTAAAAGCTAAAAAAAACTACAAGGCTAACTGTTTGCATTTTTAGACACAATAAGCAAAAGAAAAAAGGTAAATAAGCTAAGACAGATAACAAGCTACACCTAATAAGCACTAAAGAACAAAAATAAGCAACTAAACTGAGCTAATACTAAGCTTAAATTGACAGGATTACCTAAAGGCTTTTATACTTAAAATTTCTAAGCTAAAAGTGATAATAAGCTTAAATAAGCTCTAACCTAAGTTAATTAAGCTAAAAGGGATTAAAACTAACCTAATAAGCAGGACTAAACCTAAATAAAGCAAATCCAATAAGCTTAGAAAAGCAAATAAGCTTATTGGCCAAAATTAGATACCAAACAACCCTAAAAGGCACTTTTCTAGCTTAATTTTAAGCTAGTAAGTGGATCCTTATGGCTTAGAGGCTTATAGAACTAAAAAGCTTGTACAATAAGCTATTTAAATCATCAAAGAAAAAAGAGTTTGAAACACAAATAAGCTGTTTAAAAGGCTTATGAAAAGGGGTGTTTACACTATTTTGATTTTTTCAAAGGTTTTTGTAAAAGACAAATTGGCTTTTGCAGCCCTAAAAATAAGCTAGTAAAAGTTGATTAAAATGTAAAATAAGCTTAAACAGATAAAAAGCATACCACAAAGAACTTGTGCAAGAAAAATCATAAGCTAAAACTCATTTTAGCTTATCTAAATTTTCAAATGAAAAACTAGAATTTTGAACTTGAAAAAGAACTTGACAGATTTGACCAAACTTTTAAAAGGCAGAAGTAATCCTAACTAACTTAGTTACTTTATGCATTTAGACTCAACATGAAGTAAAAACAAGACCTTAAAACAAATTTTTAAACAAAAATCAAATACAAACGATTTGGAAAAACTTCAAACCCCAGTTTAAAGGATTTGTACAAAACACCCTAAAACTTGATTTTAATCTTTGAAAACTTTTAAGAACAGATTAACTCAACTTAAAAAGGCTTGTTAAAGACGGCTTAGTGACCCAAACAGTTTTTTAACACATTTTGACCTGTTTTCCCTCTTAACCCAAACACCCTTTTAAAACTCGATTTTGCATTTTTACACTACTAAAGTTTAAATTAAGCTTGGAAAAGTGAAAACAGATAAAGTATTAGGTAAATAAAGGACAAATAAGCAATTAACTCTCAAAGATAAGCACTTAAAATAAGCAAACTACAATAAGCAGTTTAAAGCAAATAAAGGGCAGTTTTAAGTAAAAACATGACTAAATGGCAAACAAGTGATAAGCAAGCATAAATAAGCATTAAACAAATATAATAAGCAACAATAAGCAATGAATAAGCATTAAAATAAGCAGTTTGCAGTTTTAAGCTAAAATATGGAAAATAGAGAACTTACAAAGCCCTTGCTCAAAACAGGGCAAATAAGCTTACAATAAGCTGATCTACAAGCTCTAGTTTGTCAAAAACAAGCTAGTGAAACCCATAAGCCCTTCCCTTTTTAGCTTATCTTCCAAATAGATTTTGTGAGTGATTTTTGGTTAAAAGGACTTAAGCAATATAAGCTATGGACAAGCTTATATTGCTTAAATGAACAGGTTAAGTAAACAGGTAAAAAGAGCTTTTATGAGCTTATAAAACGTTTTTTAAGACTTAGAAGCATTAACTAAAAAAACAGATTTAACATAAAAACTTAATTTTTATTAAACTTAAATAAAACAGTATAAGACTTTTAAAAACAAGTACAATAAACTAATGTAAGCTGAAAACTTAAAAACTAGATGCCTTGACAGGCTACAATGAGGTCCTATTATATAGAGAATAAGCTAAGGTCTTGGTCTTCTTTGTCTTCATCCGTTTGTGCTTTCTTTGTGAGCTAAACCCTTGAAAAACTTGAGCTTGTGCTTCTTAGAACCCATCTCAGCCATTGAATCATCTTGGATCCCAAGGTGGATGATCTTGTCTAATGATTTTGGTCAAAAGCTCTTGTCGAATGAGATTGTGTGGGATTTCTAAGGTAGCATTGATCTTAACAGGGGGTGAATAGGTTAAGAGGGTGTGATGTTTGTTTGTCGTGTTGCAGGGGTGTGAACGAAAGTGATGGGTGAATAGTGGGGTAGAGGTTTGGCGGGAAATCAAGGATAAGGTTTGGGGGAATTGAAAGATAACGGGCGTTTTCCCTGTTTTTGTTATGTGTTTGCACCGTTAGTCCTTTTGGACTAACGGTGCAAAGGTTTAAGGAGGTTATAGGACTAACGGGGTTATCTGGTTTGGGATTTGTTGGGCTTATTTTATTAAGTTTGGGCCAGATTTAATTAAAATAGGATTATGGACTTTTGATTATTTAAATAATCATATTGGGCTGATTCGGCCCATTAAGTAGGGTACGGGTTGGCCCATTTAACATTTCTTCGAAATCGGCTTCGTCTTTCACTTTTAACTTTAACTTTTTGACTTTTCACGCTCATTCTATTCCCGTGCTTGGTTTTGTCTGTTTTGGCTTGATTTTTGGTCTTTAGTGAATATCCGTTACCTACACAATTATAAATCACAAAACACACAAATACAATGTATTTTTGGTATATTTTGGTCATTTTGGGCACGTTATTATAGGTAAAAGGTATGTGTAATTAAGCACATACCCAAATCCCTCATACTAAACTATTGTTGTGTCCTCACGCAATGCCATAAGTAAACACTTAGAAAACCAAGAATCTCAATCCCCCTTGACTAATTACCTCGAAAAGCAGCTAAGTGTTCATCAAGGGGAATTAAAGAATCATTAGTTTTGAAAAAGCCCCGTTTTTACCATTTTTTAAATATTTATACTTATTCCCACACATATTTTTGTATTTTTCTTTTTTCTTATTCTTAGCAACTAACTAACATGTTTGGACTTTCGTTATTTTCCTAACTTTTAGGGTCACCGAATAAGATGCATTTTAATCCTAAAATGCCCAAAAAGGATAAATTCATCGTCCCCGACTTTTCACTTGTCCCAAACCAAGCTCAAAAACGAAATCACCATTAAATATAAGTTAAGATGCTAACACTACTCATATTTGCAACTTGTAAACTTTTCACTCCCGATAATTATTCTATATTAGGTGAATGTGCCATTTCGAATTTCAACCATGGATCAACGTTTTGCAAAATTTCTATGCTTCACGTTCCACCCGAGAATAATGAGTTTGAAGGCGAGATCATCCCATGTAGCGACTTTCGTCTCGGCACATCCCAGCCTTGCGGCTAAGTGAACAGGCTTTTTATAACACCCTGTGTTTTCAGGTCATTGACGACGTCAACAAATCCACAATGTACCTTTTGTATTGTACGTGTTTGCTTGAAATTGTAATCGTTAGGTTAAATCGCGTACGCCAAAAATTAGCGTTCAATGTAAACGGGCATCAAACAATTAAATGTTTACATCAAGCAAGGGTTAAGTAATTATTTTGAGAATAATTATTAACTTTGTTCATTTTATTTTTATCGGATACGTAAAGTGTATACGTTTCGCGATAAATTAAGTTTAGGCATACCCGGAACCACAAAAACTTCTCTACGCTTCAACAAATACCCACATTTATACCCAATACATAAAAATTACTCAACAACATCACATATGTCTTATATTTGCCGAATTTATCTCAATTGTTACAAAGAAATAAGAAAAATTCACACTTTGGTCAAATGTACAACTCTTGCATTTAAAACCTAGCCTATCTTTGTTTCTTTGACTCATAACACATAAACAAGAACCCTTAAAACCCTCAAGGTGTTGTGTTGAATACTATTACTTACTTTTTGACCATTGAATCTTATAAGTGCAAGTAACTAATGAAAGACATCACACAACTCTTATACACTTAGCAAAAATCAAACAAAACTCCTCCCTTTGTCTCTCTATATGCTACGGCATACAACCCCCCACCACACAAATCCATATCAATTTTTCTACAACCCATACACTCCTATACACATCCATCCAAAGATGTTCTAAGGTGTTTCCAACCATTGAATCACCATTTGCAAGTAATAATCAAGAAAAGGAAAGCTGGGTTTTTATTTAGAAAACAAGGGTTTTCTTTGTGCAAGCTTAGATTTTAGGGCTAAACAAGGGTTTAGAATTTGTTTATCATCATCTTCATACACCATAAGGTCATCTTGAACTCTTTATGTTCTTACAATTTTCATTAATATGCATATGTTAATTCTTTATAGCTTAAATCACCATTTAGGATTTTTAACATGTAAAAAGAAGTTTTTACTTATTGTCATCATTTTGTACACTTTTATATATCTTATGAT
This sequence comes from Tanacetum coccineum, assembly GCA_026074375.1. Classification (NCBI taxonomy): domain Eukaryota; kingdom Viridiplantae; phylum Streptophyta; class Magnoliopsida; order Asterales; family Asteraceae; genus Tanacetum; species Tanacetum coccineum. The sequence goes on from BQNB010016274.1 coordinate 29,169, forward strand.
GTTAAAGGCATCATGATAGAATCGGATTGAGATAAGTTTGTATCATTTGTTTGGTGTAAAAATGACTATGTACTAATTAGGGTTTTAAAAGATCAATTAATATGTTTCAAGTGGAAATAATGCAAATGGCATGTAAATCTTGTTTATGGACTTTTAATGATGTTATATGATCACTAAAATAAGGATATAATAGAAGTATACGTATTGTACACACTTGGTTAATGTATAAAAGTTTTAAGTATGAACTTGAAGTAAAAAGAACACTTAAGTAAAGTTATGTTTTCATGAGATGTTATGACTTGTACATTTTGATAAACTTGGACAAAGAGGATTATAATGGACAAAATGGACGACTAATATATGTATGATATATAACATATATGATATATAAGACATGTGGTGGATTACAAAATTGAAGAGTATGAAAACAAAGATTAAAAATGAACTTAAGAGAATCACCACAACATTCTGTCCAAAATCAGAATATTTTATATTTTTATAAGATAATACATTTCACGACGATTCCGAAAAGGTAAGAAACTTGTTAAACGGATTAATAACGAAAAAGTTACGTTAAAAACGAGTTATACGTTAATTAAACGGAGTTTATAAAATAATTTTTATAAAATTTATATCAAACAGCAAGTTTGATATTTTTAACAAATAATACATATTTTTAGGATTCCAAAATGATAAGAATCGTAATTTTTCAATTAATAACGAACGAGTTATGAATTTTGCAAGTTTATGACAATTAATACTTTTATAAAACTATTTTTATAAAAGTTACTATTCATGACAGAAAGTTATATTTTTATAAACCTCATAAAATTATAGAACTTTCAATTACGAGATCGTGCTCGTAAGAATCGCTAAAAACGGATCTATAACGAATAAAATACGACATTTACGGGGTTTACGACAACAAATACGAGTTAAATAAAATTTACGTCTGATGTGAACAGTAAAAGTTACTGTTCACCAGAGGGTCAAAATATGGAAAATGTCAAATTATGATAACTCGTCTTAATACGAAAAGATGGGCATAAGAAACGCAAGAAACGGATTAGAAACGTGAAAGTTATGACGATTTTACCAAAAGTATGTTTATAAACATTTTAATTTTATAAACATGTTTTCACTTAATTAAACATATAGATGAGTGATTACTATAAGACTTATGCATGGTAGGAGTACTTAATATGATTAGTACTTATACGACCTTAATTTAATAGTTGACATTTGATCAATTCGCGTGGCACGTTATTTTGTGACATACTTGCATTACTCACTCAGGTGAGTTACATAGCCCCAACATTTAGTGATGCTTTTGAGTTCTTATAAAGTCTTTCGGGTTGAAAAACATGCAATCTTACATTTGAGACAACAAGTGGTTAAGTTTCATGTTATGATTACGTGTTGCCTAAGTAGCGATAACCCATATCTGAGCCCATTATCATGAACTGTCAATTGCGGGATTGTGAGCGCGAATGTTATTAATAGATCTATTGGGTTTGACAACCCCGTTCGGGTGATTAGCTATCACTGGACAAACGAACGTATACCATGTCGAATATAGGATGTTGCGGGTTAGAACATCAAACCACGGGCTAATGTTAGGCCATTAATTTGGTATTCATACACGTCAAGCTTCAGTGTCATTAGCATAAGAGCACGTAATTACATTTATATGATGTCTGCATCTGTTGCATTATCATACACTTGGGAAATCTTGTGGTCCTACAATATATGATTTATCAAACCTATGAATTCACCAACATTATTGTTGACGTTTTAAAGCAATGTTTTTCAGGGGATCAATAAGCACGAAGTGCAATGGATACATTGGTGGTTTTGATTTGGATGTCTTGCATTAAAGATTTTGTCGCATTTCATTTTGTTATCTGTTATGGGCTGAAAATCTTTGTATTTTGATCAAGTGAACAAGTTAAGCTTCGGGCTTATGTAACAATTACTTTGTTAAATCCAATGTATCGTTTTCAAACGACTTTTTGGTCGTTCTATATATATCTTGTGTTATTGATCTGAGAAGTAACACGCCCCGGACCCTTATTCCGCTGCGACCCAAATTGGGGGTGTTACAGATTGGTATCAAGAGCCAAGGTTATAGAGAACCAGGTCAATATTATGCTGTACTAATAACCGTTTTCAACAATGAAAATTCATACAACGGGTTTGTACACGGAACCATACATATGTGCAATACATCATGCTACCACTACTTGTTGCATTAGTTTGGTTTGACTAGATCATTCAAGTTGATTACATGTTATATCATAAATGTATATTACTATAAGAGTCTTATATTAAATACTAATAAAAGCTATTTTGAATTTTCAGATTCAGTCATGTCAGATTCGGATGAATCGGGGATCACATACACAGCAGTGTCCAGTACATTTGAGGATCTATCAGACATAGGATCACCGAGAGCCGATGATCCCGAGTACCTTTAGCTACCATACATACCAGAGGACCCATACTTGGAGGCCGCTCTTCATGCACCACCCTCTCTAGATTACGTGCCTGGCCCTGAGGAGCCAGAGCAGGCACCACTTTCGCCAGATTATGTTCCAGGTCCAGAGTATGCTAACGATGAGATTGTTACTGAGGATCAGCTAGGTGCTGAGGATGCTCCACCTACTGCACAGTCACCTGATTATGTTCTAGATACTGATCCAGAGGCAGATCCGGAAGAGGATGACGATGAGGACCCTGAGGAGGATCCTATCGACTATCCTGCTGATGGAGGAGATGACGGAGATGACGAGATGGACATCGATGAGGATGATGATATGGACACGGACACCGATGAGGAGGAATCAGGATGAGAGATGGGATTGTTTGAGGTCGACGAGGAGGCGGAGGAGGAGCACTTAGCTCCTGCCTACCCTGTAGTTGTTGCTTTACCAGACTACTCCACCATCTGCAGTAGGAGACTGAGCCGTTTAAGACTGATGAGTCTGCGGCCACACCCCACCTTACCCTGCCATATCGTAATACACTAGGTTACTATTCAGAGCCCAGTTACCTATACCACAAGGACTAGATTCTGAGGTTTGCCAGACTGCTTGCTATATCTTACCCACCACATCACACTATCTCATGGCTTCCATTCACCACCAACAGATTCCTTTCCCATTATCACCACCCTCACCTGTATTGACATCACCACCTCATAGTCCTATTCGTTCATTGGGCTATCGAGTTACCACGATTCGGATGAGAGCTAAGGCTGTAGCTACTTCCCATTCTCTACTATTACCACTACCCTTCATACTCTCACCCCACCCAGACCAGATGCATCCACACCCCTGCCCTATCAGCTCCCTACTTTCCATTAATCCAACACAATGTTGTTACCCTCATGCCAAGTCATAAGAGGATAACCCAGGTTAACCTACCACCTCGAAAGGTTCGGTATAGCTCTTGGTCCTAGTTATGATGTAGGAGAGAGCTCCGCCGCTGCTGGTACGAGACCAGCTGGAGGTCTTAAGGCAGATTACGGCTTTGTTGCCACTATGGACAGAGAGATCAGACGTGACCCAAAGAGATATGTTGGATATGGGATCACGGATTCATGGGATGAGATTGTTGAGACCCTACAGGGAGCTCCGGTTAGTACCGACACAGAGTTAGGTGCACACGTGAGAGGATTATGAAGTCTATGGTTAGGTTAGGCGAGACACAGATGAGATCTACATGATGTTGGATGACGAGCAGAGCCAGAGACAGTTATTGGCTTGTCGGGTCAATACGCTGTTTAGAGACAGACGTGGACATGCACATATACGTCTTTTGATGGAGACTGATGCTAGGATGTCTAGGGAGGCTTGGGGAAAATCTATAGATGCGAGTGATCTTGCGCGTGCAGAGGTTATGTCACTACGCACCACAGTTCATGCACATATGTCAGAGATCACAGAGTACAGTCAGCGGATCGTAGTATACGGAGAGCGATTTTCAGATTTGCTAGAGACAGATCAGCGTGAAGGCGTGAGGAGATAGAGAGTGAGAGCTGCTAATCATACTCCGACAGCAGCAGATTATTCAGACATTGACTGTTATGCAGACACTACAGAGAGAGATGATTCCACTTCAGGGATTGGTCACCACACTGCATGGGCAGGTGATAGCTTTACAAGGGCAGGTGATGGCATTATAGGGGCAAGTTACTGTATTACAGGGATAGCAGGGACCCGTTGGGGGTCCTGCACAGCCAGAGCTGCCAGAGGAGGCTGGTAGCAGTTCTTAGATTAGACATTGTTATGGCTAGTCATTTTGTAATAGCCTACTATGTATTACGAGGTTAAATCACGGCTAGTAAGGCTAGGGTTATTATTTTTTGTTTGTTGTTGTAACTAAACATTATGATCATTATTGTATCAGAAACCAATCATGTATGTTTTCCAGTTATATATGGAATGTGGTATTATGTCATGTTTATAATCGAATTTCAGATGAATAAAAGTCGATTTGGTTTTTGAGCATTGTAATTACAATTCATTGTACATTTCATTCACTGTGTGATGTGATCTCACTTTATTTATCATGGATATGTCATGTCATGGTTATGATTTTATGAATCTACACAGATATTGTATTTTTCTTGTGATTGAAGAAAATGGCACCAAAACAGTACCACAAGGTCAACACCGTCACAACAACACCAGCCCTAACAACAACCACAACCACTACGGTCACTCAAGCTCAACTCCCTAGCTATGATAGACAAGTGTCCAATGGCCTTTTGGCCGCACGTGACGCAACCAGAATGGCAATTGACAACCATAACTTTCGGGAACAATGTTCAGGTGGATCTGAACGCGTTGCTAGAGAGTGCACTTACCAGGATTTCATGAAGTGCAAACCTCTGTATTTCAAGGGCACTGAGGGAGTGGTTGAGTTAACCCAATGGTTTGAAAGAATGGAGACTGTCTTCCGAATAAGCAACTGCTCGGTGGAAAACCAGGGTCAAGTTCTCTACTTGTAATCTTTAGCAAGGTGCTCTAAACATGTTGAATTCCATGTTATGATGTTACTCATGAAGATGTAATATTTAACGACTTGGGTCATGTCTAGGAGGAGGAAGATGATGACCGACAAATATTTGTCCACGAGAAAGTAAATGAAGAAGCTTGCGGCTCGAAATTGTTGGAACTTGAAAGTGATAGGAACAAGATGTTATTCAGGTAACAACCAATGTTTACAAGAACTAGCACTTCTCGTGTAAGGATGTTCCCTGAGGAGTCAGACAAAATTGAAAGGTATGTCGGGGGAGTTTGCCCACATGAACCAGGGAACATCGTAAGCTTCAAAGCCAAAGACCATGCAAGAGGCTATCGAGATGGCCACTGAACTGATGGACAAGAGAGTCAGTACCATGGCGGAAAGACAAGCTGAAAACAAGAGGAAGTTTGAAAACACTTCCCGAAACAATCAGAATCAACAACAACAACAAAATAAGAGGCAAAACACCGGCAGGGCATACACTGCTGGATCGGGTGATAAGAAACAATATGGGGGATCTAGGCCCCTATGCTCAAAATGCAATTACCACCATGAAGGTCCGTGTGCTCCAAAGTGCTATAAATGCAATAAATATGGTCACATCGCCCGTGACTGTAGGGGTACGGGAAATGCCAACAACATTAACAACCAGAAGGGCACCGGATCGGGTCAGAAACCTACTTGTTTTGAGTGCGGAGTTCAGGGGCACTTTAAGAAGGAATGTCCAAGGATGAAGAACAACAAAGGCAATCGTGGTAATCAAGCTGGGAATGATAGGGCTCCAGCGAAGGTGTATGTGGTTAGAAATGCGGGGGCAAATCCAGACAACGTCGTTGCGGGTACGTTTCTTCTAAACAACCGCTATGCTTATATCTTGTTTGAATACGTTGCCGACGCAGAGCATAGTGTCTACTGCATTTAGCACCCAAATTGACATCGACGATCATCTACCCTAGCTCACTATTATGAATGTCGAACATCTTGACGAAGGAATAATTGGGTTTAAACACTATAGTTCTTAAGGTTGCACATTAAACTTCCTAAACCACCAATTCAATGTAACTTAATGCCTGTAGACCGTTGGTAGTTTCAGATGCTAAAAATCGTAATGGATTGGTTTGGCGAAGACCAAGCGTCATTGTGTGTACCAAGAAATTGTTCTGAAATATCCTGGAAAAAAATAAAACCTTAATCATACACGTGATGGAAGTACAGCAGGGAAATGTGACCCTATTAACACATCATTTCAGGCACTAAACGCAAAGTACATGGAAAAAGGCTTCCTATAATATAGTTTCCATATTTAATCAAGATAGGTGATTTTCTAATTAATTAAGTCCTAATTCTAAATACATAGAGTACAACACTATAATCAAAAACTTGCGCTTTTCTAGCACATGATACCACGAAAGAGGGTGAATTACAAGTCGAAAGAAGAAGCGACTTGAGAACGTACCATATTCAAGACTCACAAAAGTATTTCCTTAAGAATTCCGGGTTCTTCCTCCGACTCGACAAGTGGAGTTCAAATTAATTTGGTACCTTTGAGCAGCACCTATAGCCAGGCACCATTATCGATTGTGGCGCCTTTCCGAAATGAAAGAGTTATCTGAGCATCCAGAAATAGCTATCCAACAAAGTCTTTATAAACCCAGTTCCTCGCCCTGGGGAGGCCTCCAGTCTTGTTTCAAGAAAAAGACGGTTCCCCAATCCGGATGTGCATTGATACCGAATTGAATAAACTAACGGTGAAGAACCGTTATCCGCTCCCAAGAATTGATGATTTATTTAATCAGCTCCAAGGGTCGAGTGTCTACTCGAAAATCGACCTAAGAAGGTCCAGGTTATCACCAATTGAGGGTTCGAGAAGAAGACATTCCGAAGACCTGCTTCAGAACTCGTTATGGCCATTACGAATTTCAAGTTATGCCTTGGTTCTGACAAACCACGCACCTGCCTTATTCACGACCTTAAGAATCGGAGTATGCAAACCATATCTGGATAAATTCTGATTGTCTTTATTGACGATATTTTGATATATTCGAAGAACAAGAAAGAACACGAAGAACACCTTAAGCAAATCTTAAATTGCTTAGAAGGAGAGATTGTATGCCAAGTTTTCCAATGTGAAATTTTATAGGATTCCCAAGGTACAGTTCCTCGTCACAGTGATCATAATAGAAAGTAAGGAAGTTTGTGGATCAAGCCAAATGAATCCATTAAAGATTGGACATCTCCTAAGTCACCAACGGAGATTCGTCAATTTTTAGGTCTTGCTGGGTATTACCGAAGATTCATTGAAGGGTTTTCAAAGATCGCCAAACCAATGACTAAGCTTACTCAAAAGAAGATCAAGTTTGAGTGGGGCGATAAACAAGAAGCAGCTTTTCAACTGTTGAAGCAAAAGTTATGCAGTGCACCAATCCTTGCATTACCTGAAGGAAGCGAAGATTTCATCGCATACTGCGACGCTTCAAAGAAGGGTTTGGGCGCTGTGTTGATGCAAAGAGAAAAGGTGATTTCTTATGCATCACGCCAGTTGAAGATTCATGAGAAGAACTATACAACTCATGCATTAGAACATGGTGCAGTGTTTCGCTTCCCTCAAAATCTGGAGACATTAATTATATGAACTAAGGAACGGTGTTCACCGATCACAAAGTTTGTAACACAATTTTAATCAAAAGGTTTGAACACGAGGCAACGCCGATGTACGAGTTGCTAGTGATTACATTGCGATATTCGTTATCACACCCGGGGAAAACAAATGTCTTGCTGATGCTTTGAGCAGGAAAGAACGAGAACCACCATTAAGAGTTCGAGCCTTAGTCATGACTATTAGCTTGGATCTTCCCAAACAGATCTTAAATGCTCAGACTGAAGCGCGAAAACCAGATAACATTAAGAGTGAAGACGTTGGGGGAATGTTGATTGAAAATGCTAAATTTCCAGAAGCAATTAGAGAACAAAAGTTGGAACCACGTGCGGATGGAACCCTGTGCCTCAATGGCAGAAGTTGGCTACCTTGTTATGGGGATTTACGGACTGTAATCATGCACGAATCCCACAAATCAAAATACTCTATTCATCCGGGTTCCGACAAAATGTACCAAGACATGAAGAAGCTATATTGGTGGCCCAACATGAAAGCCGACATAGCCACTTATGTTAACAAGTGTTTGACCTGTGCTAAGGTCAAGGCCGAACATCAAAGGCCATCAGGATTGTTGGTACAACCCAAGATACCCGAATGGAAGTGGGACAACATCACTATGGATTTTGTCATGAAGCTTCCTAAGACGTCTCAAGGCTATGACACAATTTGGGTGATCGTTGACCGACTCACTATACTAAGATCTGCGATCTTCACACAAACCAAGAGGAGACCGATCTTTTGATAACTTGCATAGATTGTACCTAAAGGAGTGTGGTCACGAGGCATGAATACCCTCTCATCATTTGTGATCGTGGACCGAGATTCGCATCTAATTTATGGAGTGTCACTTCAAACGCTTTGGGTACAAATTTGGATATGAGTACTGCGTACATCCACAAACAGACAGGCAAGCGAGAGGACATTCAAAACTCTCAGGATATGCTATGCGTGCTTGTGCGATCGACTTGAAAGGGTTGGTACCCATTTGCCATTAGCGAGTTCTCATAAACAATAGCTATAACGCTAGCACAAGGCCTGCACCATTTTGAATCACTTTTGGTCGAAAGTGTCCGTCACAACTGTTTGTTGGACTGAAGTTGGAGAAGCTCAAATACTCGGTCCAAAACTAATCCAAGAACCACTGAGAAAATCATCCATCAATGACAATAGATACCATCCGCTCGTAGATCCGACAAAAGAGTTAGCTGACTTGAAAAGTAAACCAATGAATTCCCATCGGGAATAAAAGTTATGCTTAAAGTTTCGCCTTGGAAAGGGGTTGTACGTTTTGGCAAACGGGGGAAGTTAAACCCTAGGTATGTTGGACCTTTCAAGGTGTTAAAAAAGGTTGGAGAGTTTGCTTACAAGCTCGATCTTCCTGAAGAGTTGAGTAGAGTTCATAATATATTCCATGTGTCTAACCTGAAAAAGTGTCATGCCGATGAACCATTAGCCGTTCCGTTGGATGGACTTCATCTTGATGACAAGCTTCATTTTGTTGAGGAACCATTAGAAATAGTGGGTCATGAAGTTAAACAGTTGAAGAGAAGCCGAATCCCATTAGTCAAAGTTTGATGGAACTCCAAGAGAGGTCCCGAGTTCACATGGGAACGTGAAGACCAATTCAAGAAGAAATACCCACACCTCTTCACCAAGACCGCATCGTCGTCAAGTGCTGCATTATGAGCCTTGAGGATAAGGCTCGTTTAACGGGGGAAGTCTATAACACCTTGTGTTTTCAAGTCATTGACGACGTCAACAAATCCACAGTGTACCTTTTGTATTGTACGTGTTCGCTTGAAATTGTAAACGTTAGGTTAAATCACGTACGCCAAATATTATTGTTTAATGTAAACGGGCATTAAACCATCAAACGTTTACATCAATCATGTGTTATATAATTATTTTAATGATAATTATGGTCGTCGTTCAGTTGTTTTATTGGTTACGTAAGTTAAATACGTTTCGCGATAAATGTACGTTTAAGCATAACCGGAAACACGTTAATTTATTAACGCTTCAACAAATACCCACGATTATACCCGATACCTAAAGTTTTATTAAACTTTAGCCAAGTAAATGTTACTTACACTTTGTACACTAGAAAATAAAGTAATACACAAATACTTGCAAATGGACATCATTTAAATAAAGTTACAAGTTGTAACTTGTTTATAAATTCACTAGTAATATGTTATCTAGCCAAAAAGTTTCTAGAAACCCCCCTAAATCAAACGGCAACAACATATATAAGATGAGAAAATGTAATTTTCTCATACAACTTGGTCAATGTACAACTACCTTACATTAAAACCTAGTCTATCTATGTTTCTTTGACTTAAGACAAGAAAACCATATTCCTTAAGACCATGAACTTATCTTTGAATACTATTGGCTTACTTTTTGACCATCGAACTTTATAAGTGCAAGTAACTAATGAGAGACATCACACAACTCTTATACACTTAGTAAAAATCAAACAAAAACCCTCTTTTGGTCCCATAGAGCTCACGACTCAATACTCTCACCCACACAAACCCATACAAAATTTTATTTAACCTATACCCTTCTATACACATCTATTATAAGACATTCTAAGGTATTTCCAAGCATTGGCTAAGCATTTTCAAGTAATAATCAAGAAAAGGAAGACTAGGGTTTTATTGAGTAAACAAGGGTTTTCTTAAGTGCAAGCTTGGATTTTAGGGCTAAACAAGGGTTTAGCACTTGATTATCATCATCATCACACATCATAAGGTCTACTAGAACCCTTTTGTTTGATAATTTGGAGTTTTATGCATAATGGGTTATCTATGTTATGCTTAAATCAACCATTTAGATTTTATCATAAAAATGAGATTTTTACTTGAAATGACACATAGATATACTTTTATATATGTTGTTTATACATATATCAAGTGTAAAAATGATGATAAAATATTGTATCATGTTGTTTTGTGTTATAACATGATTATGGGTTAATTAGGGTTTTTATGGTTTCATAACATGTTTCAAGTTAAAGAAATACTTATGACAAGTTAAGGTTAATTATGGACTTATGTTAATGTTGTATGGTTATTAATATAAGAGTATAAAAGATGAGAAGACTTGTACACACATGGTTTTTGTGTAAAATAACTACATATAAAAACTAGTGATTTATGGATTAATTTATAAAGTTATGTTATTATGTAAAATAAAAAGACTTGTAATGTTTGGAAAAAAGGAACCCTTGATAGACCATGACAAAATAAACTATATGATATATTTAACATAATATAATATAAGGCACAGAGCTTTTGGTGAAATGCAAAATGATAAATAAAGGAAACAAAGGTTGAAAATGGACTATCTAACTAAACAACCAACATTCTGTCCAAAAAAAACAATTTTTTTTTTGTATAAGACAAACTTATAATATAATTTTTATTAAGATAATACTTCACGAGAAAAAAAAAACAATTTCCGAAAGGTAAGAAACTGCTTGTCAAACGATAATAATGAAAAAGTATATGGTAAAAACGAGTTAACATTAATGTAAACGTAGTTTATAAATAATTTTTATAAAATTTATATCAAACACAAGATTTGATATTTTTATAACAAATTATCCATATTGTTGGGATTCCCAAATGATAAAAATCGTAATTTTCAATTAATAACAGAACAGTTTTATGAATTTCGCAAGTTTAGACAATTAAATAACGTTTATAAAACTATTTTATAAAAGTTTACTGTTTCATGGAAGAAATATATATTTTTGTAAACCTCATAAATAAGTGGACTTTCAATATGGAACATACTCGAAAAATCGTTAAAAACGGCGCTATAACGAATAAAATACACATTTACTGGTTACGACGAACAAAACGAGTTAAATAAAGCTTTTAAACACAATTTTACCAAAACCATTAGTTGGTGATTGAGCTATATAGAATATTATGTGGTTATCAAAGTACTATATTACTAGGGAGTTTCATAATGAGGCCTCTTCGGATGGCGTTTCGACGAGTTGTTGGATTTACGATTTAAAGTGTCCTAACTCCTCGTACGTCATGTCATGACCTCTTTAATTATGATAGCCCGAACGATAGTACGATGTAACAACTATAAGATATTATTCAATGTTATTGATTAAAGTACTCGGTACTTATACGACCTTAATTTAATTAGGTTGCATTTGATCAATTCGCGTGGCGCGTTATTTGTGATACACTTGGCATTACTCACTCAAGGTGAGTTCATAGCCCCACGTTTTACATGCTTTTGTTTTACAAAGTTTTTGGGGTGAAAAACATGCAATGCTTTACAATTGGACACAAGTGGTTAAGTTTCATGTTATGATTACGTGTTGCCTAAGTAGCGATAACCCATATCTGAGCCCATTATCATGAACTGTCAATTGCGGGATTGTGAGCGCGAATGTTATTAATAGATCTATTGGGTTTGACAACCCCGTTCGGGTGATTAGCTATCACTGGACAAACGAACGTATACCATGTCGAATATAGGATGTTGCGGGTTAGAACATCACCACGGGCAATGTAGGCCATTAATTTGGTATTCATACACGTCAAGCTTCAGTGTCATGAGCTTAGAGCAACGTAATTACATTTATATGATATCTGCATCTGTTGCATTATCATACACTTGGGAAATCTTGTGGTCCTACAATATATGATTTATCAAACCTATGAATTCACCAACATTATTGTTGACGTTTTAAAGCAATGTTTTTCAGGGGATCAATAAGCACAAGGTACGATGGATACATTGGTGGTTTTGATTTGGATGTCTTGCATAAAAGATTATGTCGCATTTTATTTTGTTATCTGTTATGGGCTGAAAATCTTTGTATTTGATCAAGTGAACAAGTTAAGCTTCGGGCTTATGTAAACAATTACTTTGTTAAATCCAATGTATCGTTTTCAAACGACTTTTTAGTCGTTCTATATATATCTTGTGTTGTTGATCTATGAGGTAACACGCCCCGGACCCATATTCCGCTGCGACCCAATTTGGGGGTGTTACAGTGTATGTATGTCCCGTAAAAATCTTTTGGAAATGTGATCGTTGAAAATGGTTATAGTCTAGGTAAGATATGCAACATGGTTCTCTATAACCTTGGCTCTGATTACCAATCTGTAACACCCCCAAAAATGGGTCGCATCGGAATATGTTTCTGGGAGCATTACTTCATAATACCATTGCTCAAGTCATTAGAGAACGACCTCTAACTGTGTCATTTGAAAAGAAATCTTTAATTATTTAGACTCCAATGCACATCACATAAGCCAAGCATCTAATTCACCTGAGAAAAACATGCTTTCAAAGTGTCAACATAAAGTTGGTGAGTTCATAGGTTTTTAAAAGTATAAATGTTGAGCCAAAGTTTCATAAAGTATGTATGACCATTTTAATCCTTAAATGTTTACCAAAATGTATGTATGAATGTTAGAAATCAAAGAGTTGTAAGGTATGCATGACCATTTCAATCCCCAAATAGTCACAAAACATAAGTATAAAAGTTGGAATCAAAGATGTGTATGATTATTGTATCTATACAATAGTCACAAAAAGTTAAGTATAGTTGGACCACCATTGTTCAAAATATGTATTGCCACTTTATTCAAGGCAATGTAAATATGCATGTGTGTATAAAACAATGATTACCATTACTCTAAGTTCATGAAACCGCTGCGTAGACTTATATGTATGCCACTTTATTCAAGGCACCGTAAATGTCGTTCTTTGCTCCGACATTCTATAACGTTTGTTTGCCTAGTGATAGCTAATCACCCGAACGAGGTTGTCACACCCGAATAGATCTATTTTATAAATCCGCGCTTACCCTCCAAGTAATTCACAGTTCAATCCTCTTAAGCTAACCCGTAATCATTTGGGTAAAAGTAAAGTAATGTCCTTGTTTTCAAAAATAAAGTGAAACAAGCAATGTATTTAGCCATTACAAGTACCAGCATGGTATGGATTTGAGCGTTGCTAGATACTGCTATATCTTCCCCCCTGCATCACCCTATCTCCATGGTCTTCATCACCACCAATATTCATTTAACAGTATTCAACCACCCCCAACCTGTATTGACAGCCCAACCTCCTTGTCCTATTCGATCATTGGCTATCGAGCTGCTACGATTCGGGTGAGTGCTGTGGCTGTCAGACTACTTCCCATCTCTTACATTACCACCACCCTTCATACTCTCCCCCACTAGACCAGATGCACCACCACCCTTGCCTACATCAGCTCCTACTTCATTCCCACCACTATCATTACCCACTGACAGTCATAGAGAGGGCAGACCCGAGGTTAACCTACCACCTCGGATGGGATTTGGTCATTGAATAGTCTCCGCGGTATAGGTCGGAGAGGCTCCGCCGCTGTGTGTAGACCAGCTGGAGGTTTTTGGGCAGATTAGGATTTATTGCAACTATGGATAGGCACGGTTAGACGTGACCTGAGGAGTTACGTTGGATATGGGAATTACAGATTCAATGATGAGATTGTTGTGAGTTACAAGGAGCTCCGGTTAGTTAAAAAAAAAATAAATTAAGTACTGATACAGAGTTGGGTGCACACATGAGAGAGTTTGAGTCGTTGGTTAGGCGAGATACAGATGAGATCTACACGAGGTTGGATGATGAGCAGGGACAGAGACAGTTATTGGCCGGTCGGGTCAATATGTTGTTTCGGGATAGACGTACTCTATGCGCATATCGTCTGCTCATGGAGACCGAGCGCTGGCATGTACTGAGAGGCTTGGTGTCGTTCTATGGATTCGAGCGATCTTGCTTATGGGTGCAGCTGTGAGAGCTGAGATTGAGGTATTGAGGAGAGAGAGACTTGCTTACGAGCAAGAGAGTATTCAGACCCGTCAGGACTTGGCTAGGTCTGAAGCTCACTGCAGGGCATTAGAGGCACGAGTTACAGTGTTAGAGACTGAGGTGCGTCGCCACGAGTGGCAGCGTCAGGCTGCAGATGATCTTGCTGTTCAGCATATCATGCGTACCCAGGCCCTGGAGGCTGGAGCACGCATTGACACATTGGAGGACACTGGTAGCAGTTCCTAGACTTTGGTTATGATTGTAGCTACTATGCAGTCTGTTAAGTTTTTATGGGTTACTCCCAGCTAGCAGACGGTATAGATCTTTTGTTTTGGTTAGCTATCCTGTATAGATCTTTTATTTCTGATTAGCTATCCTGTATAGCCTACTAAGTATTACGGGTAACTCCCGGCTAGTATGGCTTTAGGTTGTATATATTCTTTTGTAACCTAATCAAGGTGATCATTTTGTATCTGAATCAATCATGTATGTTTTCCAGTTATATATGGAATGGTGGTATTATGTCATGTCTATAATCGAATTTGTGGTGAATGAATGTCGATTTGGTTATATCATTGTTAATTACAATTCAATTGTACATTTCACTGTGTGATGTGATCTCACTTTATTTATCATGGATATGTCATGTCATGGTTATGATTTTATGAAACCTAACGGGTATTGTATTTTCTTTTGATTGAAGAAAATGGCACCAAAAAGAGCCACAAGGTCAACACCGGCTACAACAACACTAGCCCCAACAGCAGCCACAACCACTGCGGTCACTAATGCCTAACTCGAAGCTATGATTGATCAAGGAGTCAGTGCCGCCTTGGCCGCACGTGACGCAACCAGGAATGGCACTGATAGCCATTCTTCAGGAATGGGTGTCAGGGGATCTGAACGCGTTGCTCGAGAGTGCACTTACCAGGATTTCATGAAGTGCAAACCTCTGTATTTCAAGGGCACCGAGGGAGTGGTTGAGTTAACCTAATGGTTTGAAAGAATGGAGACTATCTTTCGAATAAGCAACTGCTCGGTGGAAAACCAGATCAAATTTTCTACCTGTACTCTTTTAGCAGGTGCTCTAACATGGTGGAATTCCCATGTTATGACTGTTACTCATGATGTTGCATATTCAATGACTTGGGTTGATCTGAAGAAGAAGATGACCGACAAATATATGTTCCCGTAACGAAATGAAGAAGCTATGAAGGCGGAATTGTGGACTTAAAAGTGATAGGGAACTAGATGTGGTCCAATACAACCAACGCTATCAGGAACTACACTATCTCAGTGTGAGGATGTTCCCGTGAGGAGTCAGGACAAAATTGAAAGGTATGTCGGTGATTGCCCAGATATGACCAAGTAAACAACAGTAAGCTTCAAAACCAAAGACAATGCAAGAGGCCATTGGAAAAGGCCACTGAACTGATGGACAAGGAGTCAGTACGCATGGCGGAATAGACAAGCATGAAAACAAGATGAATGTAAGAAAACACTTCTCGAAACAACCAGAACCACAACAACCAACAAAACAAGAGGCAAAACACCGCAGGGACTACACAGCTGGATCGGGTGATAAAAACCATATGGGGAGGAACTAGACCCCTATGCTCAAAGTGCAATTACCACCAGACGGTCCGCTGTCGCTCCAAAGTGCTATAAATGCAACCAATATGTCCACATCGCCCGGACTGTACGAGTGCAGAAATGCACAAACTAACAACCAGTAAGGGCACCGATCGGTCAAAAACTACATGTTTTGAGTGAGGAGTTCATGGGGGGATGGGGGACACTTCCGAAGGATGTCCAAGGCATGAAAAACAACAAAGTCAACCGTGGTAATCAAGCTGGGAATGACAGAGCTCCAGCAAAGGTGTATGTGGTTGGAAATGCGGGGGCAAACCCAGACAATGTCGTTGCGGGTACGTTCCTTCTAAACAACCGTTATGCTTATATCTTGTTTGATACGGGTGCCGACCGAAGTTTTGTGTCTACTACATTTAGCTCCCAAATTGACATCACGCCATCTACCCTAGATCATTATTATGATGTCGAACTAGCTGATGGGAGGATAATTGGGTTAAACACTATACTTATATTTTTAATGTAAATAACTTAAGGGTTGCACATTAAACTTCCTAAACCACCAATTCCATGTAAACTTAATGCCTGTAGAACTTGGTAGTTTTGACGCTATAATCGGTATGGATTGGTTGGCGAAATACCAAGCGGTCATTGTGTGTGCTGAAAAGATTGTTCGCATTCCCTGGAGAAATAAAACCTTAATCATACACGGTGACGGAAGTACTCAGGGAAGTGTGACACGATTAAACATCATTTCTTGCACTAAAGCACAGAAGTACATGGAAAAAGGATTTCCTGTCTTTTTGGCACATATTACTACAAAAGAGATTGAAGACAAGTCGGAGAAGAAGCGACTTGAGGATGTACCAATTGTTCAAGACTTTCCCGAAGTATTTCCTGAAGACTTGCCGGGTCTTCCTCCGACTCGACAAGTGGAGTTTCAAATTGATTTGGTACCTGGTGCTGCACCTGTAGCACGGGCACCTTATCGATTGGCGCCTTCCGAAATGAAGGAGTTATCTGAGCAATTGAAGGAGCAATCCGACAAAGGCTTTATAAGGCCCAGTTCCTCGCCTGGGGAGCTCCGGTCCCTGGTTTGTCAAAAAGAGGACGAATCATTCCGATGTGCATCGATTACCGTGAATTGAATAAACTAACGGTGAAGAACCGTTATCCGCTCCCAATAATTGATGAACCTATTGATCATGCTCCAATGGTCGAGTGACTACCGAAGATTGACATAAGAATCAGGTTATCACCAATTGAGGGTTCGAGAAGAAGACATTCCGAAGACTGCCTTCAGAACTCGTTACGGCCATTACGAATTTCAAGTTATGCCGTTTGGTTTGACAAACGCACCTGCCGTATTCATGGACCTTATGAATCGGGTTTGCAAACCATACCTGGATAAATTTGTGATTGTTTTCATTGACGACATTCTGATATATTCGAAGAATAAGAAAGAACACGAAGAACACCTTAAGCAGATCTTGGAATTGCTTAAGAAGGAAGAATTGTATGCCAAGTTTTCCAAATGTGAATTTTGGATTCCTAAGGTACAATTCTTAGGTCATGTGATCGATAGTGAAGGAATTCATGTGGATCCAGCCAAGATTGAATCCATTAAAATTGACCAAAAACCCCCCTCCCCCCCCCCCCCCCCCCCAAGTTCACCAACGGAGATTCGTCAATTTTTGGGTCTTGCTGGATACTATCGAAGATTCATTGAAGGGTTTTCAAAGATCGCAAAGCCGATGACCAAGCTCACCCAGAAGAAGATTAAGTTTGAATGGGGCGATAAACAAGAAGCAGCTTTTCAGCTGTTGAAGCAAAAGTTGTGCAGTGCACCAATCCTTGCATTACCTGAAGGAAGCAAAGATTTCATCGCATATTATTACTGCGACCTTCGTAAGAAGGGATTGGGTGTTGTGTTAATGCAGAGAGAAAAAGTGATATTCTTATGCATACAAGACAGTTGAAAGATCATAGAAAAACTACACGACTCATGATTTAGAACTTGGTGCAGTGGTATTTGCTCTCAAGATCTGGAGACATTATTTATACGGAACCAAGTGTACAGTGTTCACCGACCACAAGAGTTTGCAACACATTCTAGATCAAAAAGAGCTGAACATGGCATTACCCGGCCACAGAAGTACGTCTTCCGTCGGCCGTAAGTCGAATGCCATATTCGCATTACCCGGCCACGGAAGTACGTCTTCCGTCGGCCGTAAGTCGAATGCCATATTCGCATTACCCGGCCACGGAAGTACGTCTTCCGTCGGCCGTAAGTCGAATGCCATATTCGCATTACCCGGCCACGGAAGTACGTCTTCCGTCGGCCGTAAGTCGAATGCCATATTCGCATTACCCGGCCACGGAAGTACGTCTTCCGTCGGCCGTAAGTCGAATGCCATATTCGCATTACCCGGCCACGGAAGTACGTCTTCCGTCGGCCGTAAGTCGAATGCCATATTCGCATTACCCGGCCATGGAAGTACGTCTTCCGTCGGCCGTAAGTCGAATGCCATATTCGCATTACCCGGCCACGAAAGTACGTCTTCCGTCGGCCGTAAGTCGAATGCCATATTCGCATTACCCGGCCACAGAAGTATGTCTTCCGTCGGCCTTTATTATACGGGGTCCGCCTTCATCATTATAAATCATTCTCATCATCCTCTCGTCAGAAACGAACGAGAATGGTATCTTGCCAATGCTAGCGTTACCCCGACTATAGAAAACGTATTCTTCTTACGGGTGCTTTGCCATCTAGTCACGGGAAACCAAGCGTCCAAGCATAATCACCCGACACATGTACGACGGTGCTGCCTAAGATAGGGCATGATTAACACAGTTTGAAGATAGATATGGCGGCGTATGGTTGGAAAGTGCAAACGTCTCTGCGACGGTAAGAGTAGTCCTTTTAGTCTAGTAACCGCGGATACGGCCACGCTTACTAGACTGAGGGGACATGATGACGTATAGTGTGGACCGACCCGGCCCACTTATACTATTATGGGCTTACTTGCTGAGGACATATAGCATAAGTCTAGCATAACATGATCAAGAACAATATCATATTAGACTGGGGGACATGTTGGCGTATAGTCCGAAACGGGCCAGAACTAATGGGCCGAACCTGATAAAAGGGTGGCCCACATCCTACGTAACCCTAATCCATACACTATATATACAAGGGTAGGATCATCCTACCAGAACAGGTTATTCTTTACCACCTCTTATATAAATGCTTATACTATTATGATTGACCCGTTGAGGGTTGATCCTGGGCTCTGGACTACGGGTCACTTCTAATCCCGGTTCTTCTTTGTTAGGCAAAGCACTATTCAAAGGCTCGGGAAGACGATGAACGGCACCAGGAGAGTCGTCAGGACCGCCGACCAAATTATGCATCAACATATTGCATGGAGGATTAAATACCTTTTTGGTTCATAATCAGTAGCTAAAGTGAATGCATTCTAAGAAGCTATAACATTTAAACCTTCTCATAATTTATTTTTAGTAAAACTCTTCCACTTTAGGAAGTAATTCAAATTAGAGTCACATAGTTTACATAAAGCTACATAAGGTAAAAGCTTTTTGTTTTTTTCGAAAAACCAAATCACTTTGTCTTTTGATTAAGTAAACTTTCCACCACAATAATTTCAAATTCAAAAGTTTTTTTTGTTAGTCATAATGTCACGTTAGGAGCCTTTCAAACACCGCAGTGAACATTGGCGGAAAGCACAATAAATGTGACTTAAAACCAACTGTAAAACGGCTACAAAATACCATGCAGGAGAAGGTAGTCGTGTAGGTTGTTGAAACCAGTCAGGAAGATGTTGGACCTCTTCTTCTGCTTGTTCATTATAGATACCTGTTTCAAACTCCTAGTGTGCAGGTGATTCAAAGACATCTGTTGTTTGCATAGTTTCCTCTACCGGAGCAGATTGGCTAGCAGATTGTGTGTGAGTCTTAGAACCTGTAGTAGTGGTCTTTTGTTAGGATCACATAAATGGACCCGAACAAAGAAGCTTCGGTCACTCGAAGATACAAGACAAAAGTCTAGCTCGTTAGTTGGTTAATTATTTAATGTAATTGGGCTAACAAAGAAAAAGCCTAAAAAGCCCAACAAAAGCCTAGAATGGGCAAAACCTTGTTAGTATAAATACACCTAGTTTAGTCAAAAATTAGGTTAGCAACTTAATAATATTTTTCATCTTTAGAGTTTGTAGCAACTCTTAGTTTTTCTTTCAATCATCAATAAAGTTCTTAATTTTATGCATCTTGATTCTACACTTAATTGTTAAGGATTCGTATGAATGATCATGGAACCTACAATTGGTATCAAGAGCCTACAAGATTGATGTATTGATTTGGTTTGTATTTTTTTTCTATTGATTTCGAAAAAAAAGAGGTTTTTGTTTTTGATTATTTGTTTGTTTTTGATTCTTGATTCAAAGATGGTTTATGTTTAATCTAATATCATTCAAACCATCTTGTTAGCAATCAACGATCTCGTGATTTTCTTTTGTTCATTTTTTTTTGTTCGTGTATTGTTAAGCAAGAAAAAAGGGTCTTTGAATTCGTGTTTTTGTGCTCACCGAACGAGTCATTCGATCTAGAGGACCGAACGAGGGGAGAGGATCGAACGAGTGGAAAACAGAAGGATCGACCTCCGACCTCCGGATCTTGTTTTTCCTAGTGTTTCTTATGGTTAACAATTGGTATCAGAGCACATGAGCGATTCGTGTGTGTGGTTTGCTGAATTATATGCATTGATATTTCTATTTAGTTAATCAACATGTAGGATCGTTAACATGTAAAGAGAAGTTTTTATTTGTTGTCACATAATGTACATTTATATATCCTATGATGTTGTAGACATCATATTAAAATGGTCACACAAGTTGATTTACAGCTCTGGTTAAACATAAAAATGATTATGGGTAATTAGGGTTTTCATTAGTTTATAATATGTTTTAAGTTAAAGAAATACATAAGACATGTTAATATTGATTATGGACTTTTAATCATGGTATTTAGAACACTAAAATAATGTTATGTTGGAGAAATACACTTGTAACTTATGGTTTATATGTGTAAAAGTGGAAAAGTATGAAAACCAAAGATATATATGGACTAACATACTTGCATAACATTTCTGTCCAATAATTCGACTTTATCTTATCTATTTGTATATTTTTATAAGATATACATTTCACGACGATTCCGAAAAGTGTAAGAAAAACTTGTTAAACGGATTAATTAACGAAAGTTACGTTTAAAACGAGTTTCGTTAATAAACGAAGTCGTAAAGGAATTTTTATAAAAACATTTTTATAAAAATTATAAACAGCAAGGGTTGGTATTTTTAACAAATAATACATATTTTTAGGATTCCAAAATGATAAGAATCGTAATTTTTCAATTAATAACGAACGAGTTATGAATTTCGCGAGTTTACGACAATTAATACTTTTATAAAACTATTTTTATAAAAGTTAATATTCATGACAGAAAGTTTTTATTTTGGTAAAACCTCAATAAATATATAGAACTTTCAAATACGAGAACGTCCTCGAAAGAATCGTTAAAAACGGAGCTATAACGAATAAAATACGACATTTACGGGTTTTACGACGACAAATACGAATTTAATAAAGCTCACGTCTGATGTGAACAGTAAAAGTTACTGTTCACCAGAGGGTCAAAATACGGAAAATGTCAAATTATGATAACTCGTCTTAATACGAAAAGATGGGCATAAGAAACGCGAGAATCGGGCTTAAAACGCGAAAGTTTACGCCAGTTTTACTAAAACGGTTATTTGAACCTGTTTTAACTTATTAAACACAATTTTACCAAAACCATTAGTTGGTGATTGAGCTATATAGAATATTATGTGGTTATCAAAGTACTATATTACTAGGGAGTTTCATAATGAGGCCTCTTCGGATGGCGTTTCGACGAGTTGTTGGATTTACGATTTAAAGTGTCCTAACTCCTCGAACGTCATGTCATGACCTCTTTAATTATGATAGCCCGAACGATAGTACGATGTAACAACTATTAGATTATATTCAATGTTGTTAAAATAAGTACTCGGTACTTATACGACCTATGATAATTTAGGTTGCATTCGATCTTTTACGTGACGCTTTATCTGCGATATTTGGAATTATCAGAACTCAAGGTGAGTTCATAGCCCCACGTTTTACATGCTTTTGTTTTACAAAGTTTTTGGGGTGAAAAACATGCAATGTTTTACAACTGGACACAAGTGGTTAAGTTTCATATTATGATTACATGTTGCCTAAGTAGCGATAACCCAATCTGAGCCCATTATCATTTCTCTCTCTAAATAATAATATGGCTACTTATTTGTTTCATCCTCCCCGACCTCCAGATCATTGTTTAGCTAGTGTTTCTTATTATTAACATTTGGCATCAGAGCTAACCAGGGGTGTATTGTGTTGTGTTTATTTGTTTCGGGCTGTCCAGCTTATTCTTAGCTTATTACAGCTTATGTTAGATTATTTCGTGGGCTTATTTTCTGGGGAAAGGCCACAAAAGTGTTTTGGTTGTTGGTCTATGCTACTGTTCTTAACAGGTTGTTTGTTAGCTGTTTCTTAACAGTTTCTTTTTCGTAGTTTTTTGAGTTCTTCTTCTTCTAAGAAACAACCACGAATTTCATATATGTTGTTGCTTATGTCACTGATTCAACTGGTTTCATATGTTTTTTTTCCTTTGTGCTTCAAAGACAACTTTTATAGAAGAAATAAAAAATGGGTTTAAATACTTTTTCTTGGTGGCGGTTTGGCAAAAAAAGAAAAACCAGATCCAGTTTTTAAGGAAAAAGTACGACAGTAACAGTTTCCAGCGATTTGCCGTGGCGGTTTGGTTACCGTGGCGGTTCGGCCACCATGGCGGTTTGCCGTAGCGGTTTGACTATAGGGTGGTGGTTTATTACTTTTTCATAGTCCAAAGTAAACGCTACTCTGCCAATTTCAAAACTTGGTGGTGGTTTGGTTGGTGGCAGTGGCGGTTTGGTGCTGACGGCGGTTTGCTAACACGACGGTTTGCTAAACCCACAGCCAAATCGAGTCAACTCGGTATTTACCAAGTTGACCCGTTCAAATCAACTGAGTTTGTCAACCGTGTTAAAGAGAAAAGAATGAAAGATCAGAGATTGATAGACTCGAACCAAAATAAACCAACATCAACAACATATAACAACACCAAATCCAATCCCTACAACTAACCCATCGTTACAAATAATACAACAACAAATCCCTATCTATCTATATAAATCCCTTCGTCACATTTATAATCACATCACCATCTTCATTAATCACAAGACTCAAAACATAAATACTAAATCTCAGATTCATTCTTTTCGTGGGTTTTAGTTACGCACTAACCTTTATAGATCGAAACCACGAAAGAAACCCTCATCACTGAATTGTGGAAGGATAAAACCCTCTTTCAATATTTAAAAGTAACAATAGACTAATAACAATTATGTTATAATCTATCTTTGTTTCGTTGGACGACACTAAACACTAATACCAAGGACCTACCCGAGATCTTAATTACAAAGATCTTGAAGCTTGAATCTCTCATTCTTTGTTGCCGCAAGTTTTGAATCGTGGTAGCACTTGAGTGTTTATGATAAGCAATTAATGAAAAAAGGGGGTTCGATAAGATGTTTTCTTGTGTGTATGGATGCGATGATATCACTGAATGATTTGATTGTTATTAGATCAATATTTGTGAAAGAATGAAAAGGTTGTGGATGCATTTTTGGATGGGGAGAGAAGATAGAGAGTGACTACGTATTTTCTTATGTGAGAAGATTAGGCTTAGGTTATGAGAATAATTAGGGGTTTACCTTATTTATTTCTTGTTTGACTAGGGTTATAGTTTTAGACTTGGGCTACTTCTACAAAGAATGAAATTGGGCCAGGTCTGTTCTAACACAAAATCATAGGCCGAGTCTTATATTTTTTAGAGTGGGCCGGAAACAGTTATGGTAGGGATATGGATTTATTACATAGCTGGCCAACTATTGATTAGAAAATGATGGGCCGAGTAATTAAATTGAGAATTGGGTTAAAAATGTTTATGGTCTATTCATATTGTAGTAGTATTATCGGATTGAGCCGGATATATAAACGCGATCATGACAAGTTGAACTAGACGATGTTTATTCGTTAACGACATTCAAAAATAACATTTGTCCTAGTTTAACGACATTCGAACAACAACACAACAAACACGATACATAACACTAAAACGATCCGAATAAGATTCACTAAAACAACAAACAGCTAAGGATTCGGATTACGATGACAAGTGATCACGGAGTTGATTTGGTATCCCTTATTTGAGATTGAAGTGGGTTTCACGAAGGCGTCTACTTATTTCATCATCGAGACTTCCTTCTACTTTCTACCCCTTTTCTTCAAACCCAATCTATCGATTGATGACTTGCTTGAACTTATACAGCTTATGATTGAGACTTGAATTATCTAGTTTCTATTAGTCGGGGTGGTTGGTTGAAGACCTGGATAACTATCACTTAAAGGAGTTACGTTGTAGTACTCAGTGTCACACGCATATGTCGATGTGGATAATTTCAAGAGGTGATGTACTTCTTATACTTTTAGGACTTGGGTATAGAGTACTTATAGATTTAATCTTGCACCGTTCTTCAATCAACAACAGTGCAAGCTTAAGTAACAAATTTAGGGGATTTTACTTCATTTTCAAGTTTGGTATATCAAGTTTACTTCACCATGTGGTCACAACAACAGCTGACATAATTTGAGGTTAGTAAGTTAGCCAAAGAGTTTAAAGGATGAGATGTAATCAACAATTCTTACGGGATATTATTGTCCCATTCCAAGACAATGGTACTTCACAATCTAAGCAAAATTTTCAAAGTCCATCAACGACATTGATGACATCAAATAACATCTATTTTATAGCATCATTTATCCCATTTTATTAACCTATTTTGTATAGTTATTGCAAAGAATTGTTACTTAATCATTTATATTTAAGAATTATAGTAATTATGGAGTAATTGGTGAAAGTTAGCAAAAGGCGCGCATTCTGGAGCTTAAATGAAGATATTTAAAGATTACTATTCTGAAGACCAATACGCCGTATCCATCAAGGAAGATACGGCGTATCCGTGCCTGCACTCACCAAAGACCACAGAGGAATAAAGATCAATACACCGTATCCAGAGAGAATCAATACGCCGTATTCAAGATATGAAATCAATATAATATTCTGGAAGATATCAATCGTGGTCCCTACTCTAAGAAATTCCCAATACGCCGTATCCAACACTTCGGATACCCTATCCAAACCGACTATCCAGACCTTATAAATAGAAAACTCAAAAACGAGTTTTAAGTGTGCTAAATCATATTCTCGATACCTAAACCACAAAAGTCGATTTTCAGAGGAGAAAAAGAGCAGAAGAGGTCAGGCAACGTATTCAATTCCATAGGAGACATCGTGTAATTCCATATATTTAGGTAATCATTTAGTTTTTGGTATCATTCGTTAACTCAGTTAGTTTACCTTGGCTAAATAATTGCTCTTGAATTTATTATGACTGTTTTGAAGCTAATACCTTTGGTATTAGCCATTAATAGAATATCAGAATGTTTGTATTTTGTGTTTATCTCGATTTCTTGATTTATCGTTGTATGCTTGTTTATGTTTATCAATTTATACTTGTTTACGCGCTTTTGTATGCGACCTATCATTCAACTGGATCTAGTGAAGCGGACCAAGTAGATCTAGAGTCCGGGATAGCTCTCCATATAGTAATTTATACATCTAGAATCATAGTTACACAAATATTGTCCTTCTAAGTCTGTATCTAGGATATGCTTTGGGTTTAACTAGTTAATTGGATATTGCTAATGGTTTATTGATCGTGTTGACTAGCAGGTGACCTAGATAATTCAACAAGTAACGTTCTGATTCTATTGGATAGTTAGACAAGTGGACTACTAGTGTATAAATTTCCATTAAGCGGTAAGTGGGTAAAGTCTCTATGAGCTAGGGTTTAACAAGATCACCATTGCTTTAATCCCTAAGATAGATTATAATCAGCAAATAAGGATGCTTTAATTATGACAGAATTATTGTGTCTAGGTCTTAGAATGATGTAACGCCTAAGTCTTAAGAATGATAAGCCACCTCGAGAGAAGAAATCATTGCACTAAATAAACAAACCAACGTTCTAATTGGATTAATAATGGTTAATACAATTTTCTTATATAAGGTTCGACCGCTCTTTCATCTTTTGTTAATTAGCTTGCGTGGGTAAAAGTGCCTTGAATTGATTATAGTCACCAACCAAACCGTGCCAGTCTCTCAGGCTGAAAACCCCCTTTTCCCGTTAGAATTAGGATTTAGACTGACATAGGTTTAACATAGGTTTAGAATAGAATAGAATTAACATAGATTAGATAACCAAGATATTAATTAAATTAATAGATTTAACCTCGCTTTAAGTGTTCGACACCCTACTTACCACGAAACTACTACCGATCGGGTACACTGCCCGTTAAAGTGTTGTTTTTGGTTTAGTTGGCAAAATATAAATTTAAAACTTGAATCATCTTAAATATACCATACAACGATAGCACATCAAGTTTTTGGCGCCGTTGCCTGGGAGTGAAAATTAATCTTGATTTTATTTGATATTTTGGTTTTTAACATTAGATTAGATCTAACCCTTAGGATTAATGTAATTTAGATTGGTGTATATTCTTGTATATTCTATAATATTTGTATATATGTATTTAATTATTTGCTTGTATATATTCATGTGTTTAATTGTTTGCATATTTAATGGTTTTACTTAAATACACTGTTCTGGTCGACAGTTGAATACGGCGTACCCACTTCCATCGGATACGGCGTATCCAGTTCTCTGTCTAATACAGCGTATTCATCCTAACAGATTAATATGACGTATCCACTTCTATTGGATACGGCGTATCGATTGTCTAGAACAGAAGCTGAAATATTTGATTTGCGTGCCAAATTTTTTTACCTTTCTCCGGGACAAATCCTACTGATTATTTATCCCTTGTTTCGGGTAGTGAATGACAAGGAGTTCTACAAGCAAACTATTTACACCTTACAAAGAACCTGAACGAGAATTTCAATCATTAAGGAGACACTTCAAGACTCTGAGTCTTGAAGAATTGAGATCGTCCGATTTCAATCTACTATCTGACCAAGAATACTCGGAGGAAGAAGAAGCAGAAGCAATGGCGGAAACAATGGAGCAATACATAAGCAAGACCCGAACAGACTATGGATCGGGAGTTGCTAGACCTAAAATTGATAACAAATATCAATTTGAACTGAAAGGATAATTTCTTAAGGAGCTTCGAGATAACACATTTAGCGGTTCGGATAATGAGGATGCAAATGAACACACTGAGAAAGTTCTTGAAATAGTTGACTTATTCCATGTTCCTAACATCACTATGGATCAATTAATGCTCTGAGTCTTCCCTATATCCTTAACTGGAGCCGCAAGGCATTGGCTAAGAAACAAACCAACTGGTTTGATCAAAACTTGGGAAGATCTTAAAACTAAGTTTTTGAACAAATATTGCCCACCTGGTCGAACTGCGAAGAAAATGGAGGAAATCAATAACTTTAGCAAGAGTCAGATGAAACCCTTTTTCAAGCATGGGAGTGCTTTAAAGAACTCTTGATGAAGTGTCCTCAACACTATTTGACTAAGATGCAGGAGGTAATTTTGTTCTACAATGGGTTGGATATTCCGACATGACAAATTCTTGACTCAAGAGGTGCCATTCCAACTAAGACTGCTGAAGATGCTAAAAACGTCATCCAAGAAATGGAAGAATACTCTCAAAATGGTATAATGGAACATCTAGAGGAAGAAGTACTGAGACTTCTAACGGACTGGCTGATATACAAGCATAACTGAACAATCTAGGAAGGGAGATCAAAAAGGTGAATGAAAAAGTTTATGCTGCTCAAGTCGGATGTAAACAATGCAAAGGACCCCATTACACCAAAGACTGCCCACAAAAAGAAGAAGGGAAAACCCTAGAAGAAGCTTACTACACGCAATTTGGTGGACCTTTTCAAGGAGGGGGATATAGAGCAACAGCTCCAGGGTACTATCAAAGGAACAAAGTAAATCTTTCATACCAAGAACGGAGGCAATCTATGGAAGATACCCTGAGTAAATTCATGAGTGAATCAGCAAAGAGACATGAAGAAAATTCCAATTTGATCAAAGAAATCTGAGCTACGACAGATGCTGCCATAAGAAACTAAAGAGCATCAATTAAAACTTTAGAAATTCAAATCGGGTAAATGAGCAAGGTACTACAGGAAAGAGAATTTGGAAGCCTACCAAGCTCAATCAAAACAAACCCGAGAGATCAAGTCAAATCAATTTCTACCACTATTAAAGCTGATTCATACTCGATACGCCATATTGGATCATCCCAATATGCCATATCCACTGGACAGAACAGTACACTATTGTACAAGTCAAGACAAATGACGGTTCCTTTTCTAAGTCGTTTGGATAATCATTATTGTGAAGAAGAAGAGGGGAATCATGGACCAAAATTCATGAAAGCTTATGGAGATTCATATATCAACAACACCATACCTCCAAATGAGAAAGACCCAAGGAGTTTCACTTTAGCTTGTTTTATTAATGATATTTGTTTTGACAATGCCTTTGTTGACTTAGGAGCTAGCATTATTGTTATGCCTCTCTCGACCTACCTTAACTTAAGATTAGATGAATTAGCTCACACTAGGTTGACAGTGGAATTGGTAGATAGGACTGTGAAATATCTAAAAGGAATAGCTGAAAACATACTAGTAGGAATTAGTAAATTTACTTTCCCAATAGACTTTATAATTCTTGATATGCCCGAGGATATCAAAGTGACCTTGATCCTCGGAAGACCATTTTTGTCTACCGCCCGTGCTAAGATTGATGTTTACAAAAGAAAGATTACTTTAAGAGTTGGGGAAGAAAAAATTATTTTCAAAAGTGTTAAACCTGCTTGTAGTATAATTATGAGGGTCTACATGCTAAGTTTGAGAGAAAGAATGGAACTTGATTTAAAAGCTAGGCTTATAGGAGAGACTTTTGTGTTAAATAGATCATTAGACCCTTTCTTAGAAGATTACATTGAACTGAATAATCTAAATGAACCATTAGAGCTTAGGAGAAATGAAGGAGGTGATTTGATGCCCACCATTGAGGAAGGTGAGGTAATTGAGGAATTTAGAACTAGGGATGAAGATCTTGATATTAGAATTGATGATTACCCTAGTTATTGTGATGATGATAAGAAGATCCATATAGATTGTGCCCACAACTTAAAGTATTCATGCATGATAGGATTTGAATTTACACACGTTAACTTCTACCCATTATTGTATGTCAATGTAATGTCACGAAAATTTCATAATTCAATAATGAAAAATAAGATGGCGTACAAAGGGGATAATATCGTAGAAGCCTTAATGAATGTACCTATCTTTGTTGGAACTTTTTCTGTTATGACTGATTTTGCGGTTTTGGAGGATATGGATTCTTATCGTGATGAAGGAATGGGCGATATTATTGTTGGCGAACCGTTCTTAAGAGAAGTTGTAATTAAAGCAAAATGTTTCGAAGGGACTATTACCCTTTAAAATGGTGATGATGAAGTAACTTACCAAATGGTGCGATCACATCCGAGGTTTAAAAACCACATGAATGAGCAATGTAACAAGATCCCACCATTATTGAAGGTAAGTGAAAAAGATGAGAAGAATATGATCTCGCATGCATACCAAAAGCTTAAGGGGTTCTACAAAGGAGTTGTGAATCTAGGACCCGACTACATTCGAAATGCGAAGACGGAAGAATGGCTCACACGCGGGCACATTAGCATACATGAGATGGAATAATAAGGAAGCTAAAGAAAAGTCTAACTTAAAGACTTCGCTGTAAACAAAAGTGCTTCCCGAGAAACAACCCGGAATGTTATTTAATTTTGTTATCGAATCTGTCTTCCCAGACATTAATACGGCGTATCCACTTCATACCATACGACGTATTGAATGTCTGGACGTTATCAGTCTTTATTTTATTGCACTTTAAAAACATTATTGTCAGATTTTAAATACGGTGTATTCACTAAATTGATACGCCGTATCCACCAGTCTGACCCGTAATTAGTTTGTTTAGTTTAGTTTAAATTAACCATAGGTACCAAGATAGAAATGCACTTGTTCTTCCTATATTTTATACAGGACCTCGAGAAACAAATATCAACGAAGTTGGTGGAATGCATATTTTTTGGAATTCTATGTGTGTGTTGTTCGTGCTAGGATTCAGACGCTTTTTCAGAACACAATCTTGCTCATAAACGTAACTTAGAGAATCTACCGAGCAAATATCAGGGGAGTTTCTCATTCTAATTCTTTTTAAATTCCCGTATTTAATTATATATACAATAAGGACGTTGTATAATTCAAGTGGGGGGATGGTATTAGAATGTTTACTTGTCTTAGTTTTCACACTAAAATGCTTAAATTATGCTCAAATTAAAAAAAAAATCAAACATACTTTTGTGAAATTACATGTTACATAACCCGCACACAATAACCCTTGTTAGATATTGTGAGGATTTAACCTTTTCGTTTCCAAATGTTTACCCAAATTCCACAAAATATGAGTGTGTCGGTGATGTTGTAGACTTTAGAACTTGGCTTGGTATATCACTTGAGACCGCAATGATAAGTACTTTGGATTTAGATGGAGTAACTTGTTTAAATTGGTAAATTTTAGGATTACACCCAAATCGCCTTTACATGTTGCTTATTAACTAACTACACCGGTTAGTTAACCTCCCATTTAAACCCTTTTCCACACTCATATTTAGAGTGGAGATATACTAGAACAACCCGTAGAGCCAATCCTTTAGGAATTACATCAACTATTTGTTTCGTTACACCCTTACACCTTAACCTACCCTGTTAGATTAAGTTTAATTTACAGTTGCTAGTTGCTTAAAGTGTAAAGTTTGTATTTCCCGAGTCTTGTGTCATTTTCTATCTTTGGTGCGGTTGGAAATTTGCGCATTGCAAATAGGAATGTATATTAGTAGTCAAAGCTCATGTGATTTTACTACCGTCATAATTATTGGTGAATCCAAAGAAGAAGGAATTACCAAAGAAATTATCCGGAATTATTATGATTGTGAAGATGGTGAAACTACACCGAGATTTTAAGTATAGGTATTAAAAAAAATCAAAAAATGAGAAAAATACAAAAAGAGAAAGAAAGTTTAAAGATAATCGTTTCGCAAAGGAATTACCGAAGGAATTACACGAAGGATCGATTATTCGTTGATACGTCTAAAAAATCAACGATGTAGAGTATTGTACAAAGTGGAAGATATCGCCACTTGCCTTGTAGAGTATGTAAAGTTTTGGGAAGATTGGGAAGTTGACCGTTACGGGAACGCCAACTTAGGTTGTTGTTTTTGATCGATGATCAAGACATTGTAAATAGTTGTGTCTTTATCATGGTAACGGTCGGGAAATAAGTGTCTAGCAACTTGTATCTTAAGTCTTAATCTATTTGTTTCTTGATTTTTATTTAACAACAATTTACTTCCCTCTCACCTGATGATTAGCCGCTGGTTTTTCGCGAATGAGGATTCATACGAACATGCATGTCTATTCTGTCGTTACGGCCATGTATGCATGTCTTCTACCTCGTTGGTTTACGAATTTTAGTGAAAGTTAGAAGGTTCCTACCCTATATCATTCTTCATCTTAATCGCTGGTTAAATTCGAATGGGGATGTGATCGAACACACATGTCTATCTCGGCGTTCCGAGTGTGTATGTGTGCTTCAGTTGCCTTGTTAGAGTGGTACTTTTGGTAAAAGATAATAGAATGATCAACCGTAAGCCTTTCCATACAAAAACCCATATTTACCTTTATAAACTTGTTACTCCTTACCTTTAGAGGTGGAGATGTGTATCCTTGCCAAGTTTATGATAGAATACTCGTCACGACCGAGCAATTTAGCGAATTAGTTACATGTTACCACATAGATTAGTTGAGTGATTTGAGTGTTTTCATCTGCCTATTTCGTGAGGTGTTTGGTTATGTACTTGTAATAGATCAATTAAATGCTTAAACGGAAAAATCCTTAGGGATACATTTTAATAAACTTCTAAAGGCTACTTGAGGATAAGTAGGATTCAAGTGGGGGGATATTTGATAACATCAAATAACGTCACTTTTATAGCATCATTTATCCCATGTAAATAACCCATGTTGTATAATTATTGCAAAGAATTGTTACTTAATCGTTTGTATTTGAGAATTGCAGTAATTATGGAGTACTTGGTGAAGATTAACTAAAAGGCACGCATTCTGGAGCATAAACGAAGACTTTTGAAGATTACTGTTTTGACATCCAATACGCCGTATCCATCAATAAAGATACGGCGTATCTGTGCCTACACTTCACTAACGATCACGAAGATTCAAGATCAATACGCCGTATCCAGAAGGAGTCA
This sequence comes from Tanacetum coccineum, assembly GCA_026074375.1. Classification (NCBI taxonomy): domain Eukaryota; kingdom Viridiplantae; phylum Streptophyta; class Magnoliopsida; order Asterales; family Asteraceae; genus Tanacetum; species Tanacetum coccineum. Next base: position 61,920 of record BQNB010016274.1, read on the forward strand.
ATACGCCGTATTCAAGATATAGTAATAAAATATTCTGGAAGATATCGAACGTGGTCCCTACTCTAAGAAACCCCCGATACGCCATATTGACCTCAGTCAATACGCCTTATCAACTAAATTCTAGACCTTATAAATAGAAAACCTAAAAACAGGTTTTCAGTGTGCTAAATCATATATTCGATACCTAAACCATAAAAGTCAATTTTCAAAGGAGAAGAAGAGCAGAAGAGGTCGAGCAACGTAATCAATTCCATAGGAAACAACTTTGTAATCTCCTATACTCTTGTAATCGTTCAGTTTTTGGTATCATTCGTTAACTCGGTTAGTTTACCTTGGATAAATTATTACTCTTTTATTGATTATGACATTTGAAGGCTAATACCTTCGGGTATTAGCCGTTATTATGAAGATCTGAATGTTTGGATTTGTTTATCTCGATTGCCTAATTTATCATTGATTGCTTGTTTATGTTTATCAGTTTATACTTGTTTATGTGTTTTTGTATGCGACCTATCATTCAACTGGATCTAGTGATACAGACCAAGTAATCTAGATGGCGGGATGGCTCTTCATATAGTGATTTATACATCTAGATCAATAGGGTCACGAATAATGATCTATCATTGCTTTTAGATTATGAGCTTAGTTGGACCGACAGTTGACCCTTGGGATCAACGAGTACGTTCTTAATTAATTGGTAAAGACTTGGTTAGTGGACTACTAGTGTATGAATTGCCATTAAGCTGGATAGTTGGACAAGTGGACTACTACTATATAGATTGCCATTAAGCGGTAAGTGGTTAAAGTCCACCCTCAATGACTAGGTTTAACAAGATCACCAATGCTTTAATCTCTAAGATATATTATAATTAGCAAATAAGGATGCTTTATTCGAATGCTTTAATTGTGACAGAATTAATGTGTCCAGGTCTTAGGATGATGTTACGCCTAAGTCTTAAGAATGATATGCCACCTCGATAGGAGAAATCATTGCACTAATAAACACACAACTTCTAATCGGATTAATAAGTTAATACATTTTCTTAAAACGGTTCGAACACTCATTTAATCTTTTAATATAGCTTGTATGGGTAACAGTGTCTTGAATTGATTGTAGTCACCAACCAAACCATGCCGGTCTCTCAGGCTGAAAATGCCCCCTTTTCCCGTTAGAATTAGGCTTTAGACTGACATAGGTTTAACATAGGATTATAATAGAATTAACATAGATTAGATAACCAAGATATTAATTAAATTGATAGATTTAACCTCGCTCTTAGTGATTGACACCCTACTTACCATAAAACTACTACCGATCAGGTACACTACCCTTAAGTGTTGTTTATTTTTTTATGGTTATTTTTTGAAAGTTCGCAAAATATTAAATTTAAAACTTGAAAGAATAAATATACACCACACAACGACACATCAAAGAGGATTATATAGTTGATACAAAACCGGCCTAAAGGCCTTGGTAGTGGGCTTACATGTTGGCTTTAATACCCGGCCCAATACTGTATGTCATACGATTAATGATGAACTACGAGCTACAAAAAACGGTAAAATACACAGGGTGACCGAGTCTTTTTCTAATATCTAACACACAATTTAATTCCTTTTTCTAATCATTAACCATGGGTTTTACGCGAATCATGATGTGATCGAGCTTGCATGTTTATTCTGTCGTTACGGCCATGTATGCATGTCTCAGCTGCCATGTTTGTTTTATTACATTTGGGAAAGTAGAAGATCCCCTACCCTATATCATTCTTCATCCTAACCCTTGGTTAAACTCGAATAAGGATGTGATCGAACACACATGTCTATTCTGTCATTACGGCTATGTATGTGTGCTTCAGCTGCCTTGTTGGTGTGGTACTTTTAGTGAAAGATTGTAGAATGATCAACCCTAAGCCTTATAATAAAAACCCATTTTACCTTTATAAACTTGTTACTCTTACTCTAAGGGGAGATTTATATCCTTGCCATCCTATGATAAAAACTTTGTCACGATCGAGCAATTGATCGTATTAGTTACAATGTTACCACATAGATTAGTTGAGGTGATTTGAGTATTTTCAATCTTCCTATTTCATGAGATTTGGTTCTATACTTGTATAAATCAAATAAATGCTTAACCGAAAAAACCTTAGGGATAATTTATCATAAACTTCTAAAGCTACTTGTTGACAGCTAGAATCAACAGGGGGATATTTGATTACATCAAATAACGTAACTTTTATACATCATTTTTCTATGTAAATAACCATTTTATAATAAATTATATGAAAAGAATATGATACATAATCGTTTGTATTTGAGAATTGCAGTAATTATGGAGTACTTGGTAAAAGTTAACTAAAAGGAACGCATTCTGGAGCTTAAAACAAAGACATTCGAAGATTACTGTTCTGATAACCAATACGCCATATCCATCAAGGATGATACGGCGTATCTATGCCTACACTTCACCAAAGACCACGAAGAAAACAAGATCCAATACGCCGTATCCAGGAATGACCAATACGCCGTATTCAAGCTATATGGAAATAAATATTCTGGAAGATATCAAACATAGTCCCTACTCTAAGAAATCCCTAATACGATGTATCGAAGACTTTCGATATGCCGTATCAACCTTTTTTCAGACCTTATAAATAGAAAACTCAAAAATGAGTTTTAAGTGTGCTAAATCATATTCTCGATACCTAAACCAAAAAAGTCAATTTTTAGAGGAGAAAAAGATCAGAAGAGGTCGAGCAACGCAATTAATTCCATAGGAGACAACGTGTAATTTCTTGTACTCTTGTAATCGTTCAGTTTTTGGTATCATTCGTTAACTCAGTTAGTTTACCTTGGCTAGATTATTAATTTTGTATTAATTATGATGTTTGAAGGCTAATACCTTTGGTTATTAGCCATTATTATGAAGATCTTAATGTTTGGTTTATTTATCTCGATTGCTTAATTTATCGTTGATTGCTTGCTTATGTTTATCAATATACTTGTTTACGTGCTTTTGTATGCGACCTATCATTCAACTGAATCTAGTGATACGGACCAAGTAATCTAGATGCTAGAATAGCTCTTCATATAGTAATTTATACATCTAAACCAATAGGATCACAAATAATGACCTATCTTTGCCCTTAGATTATGAGCTTAGTTGGACCAACAGGTGACCTTGGGATCAACGAGTACGTTCTTAATTAATTGGTAAAGACTTGGTTAGTGACTACTAGTGTAATGAATTTGCATTAAGGCAGTAAGTGGTTAATAGTCACTATGAGCTAGGGTTTTAAAAAAGTCACTATTGCTTAATCCTAAGTATAGATTATAATCAGTAGAATAGAGATGCTTTATGCGGATGCGTTAATTGTGACGGATTCTACTGTTTAGTTCTAGGAAGAATTACCGCCTAAGTCTAAAAGATATGATGCCTCGAGATAAGTAATCGTTGCACTAAATAAGCTAACCAATGTTCTGATTGGGTTAATATAACTTGCTTATATTTGGCTAGACCGCTCTTTTATCTTTTGTTAATTTGCTTGCATGTGTTTTAGTGTCTTGAATTGGTTTTAGTCACCGCAAACCCTGTGCCAGTCTCTCAGGCTAAAAACCCCCCTTATCCATTAATATAGTATTATACATTAGGTTTAAACATAGGTTTAGCATAGATTAGACTAACTTGGATTAGAAAACCAAACTATTAATAAATTTAAAGTGTTTCTCGCTCTTAGTGATCGACACCCTACTTACTATGAAACTCCCATCGATTGGGTACACTACCCACAAAAGTGTTGTTTTAGGTCGGCAAAATATAAATTTAAAACTTGAAAGAATAAATTACACCTACACGACAACACAATCAAATACTTATCAACTCCTACTACTTCATAAGTGACCATCTGATATAACACATAATATCAAATATCAAATAGTGTGAACATGTGATAAACTTGGTTTGGTTTTGATAAATACCGGACCAAATGATAACAACCTCAAACCCTATATTATTCGAGTACTCTGTTATCCTATGTTTACTCATATAAGCACTTTCCAAACTACTTAGTTTCATAAATAGATCTTACAATAAATCATAAACAAGTTCCAAACAAAAACATTCGTATGCATTATCAAGAGGGCCTGGAGAGTAACATAATCTGCTTTGAATTCACGTTGGCATTGGTCTTGTTCGGGTTTCTGTTCGTGTGCGTACTCAAAGTGTTGGTTTCGTTTTCTCTAGTTCGAGTTCTGATCGAGGTTGTGAGACTCTGTTTTGTTTTGTTCCTATGTGGGTTAAGGATTTGGGTTTGTTAGCAGGAGGATAGTGATCGCGACTAGATTTGGGTCTTAGGATAGAATTTATCGAGTACTCGTGTTCGTGTGTGATTTTGAGTTTTGGTTACAGTTTCTGTTCTATCTGTTCTTGTGAAGCAACCTTGAGGTATATCCTTACCATCATACACTAATTATAAGTCATCCTTATTTTATACTAGTATGAGATACAGATACCAGAGATCACCATAAATGATGAATCATAAGTCGCAGGTCTAAAACACAATCGATTAATTGTGAAGCTTTAAAATAAATAAAATACATGATACAATGCTTACTGTCAAGAACTCAACATGTAACCTATTGTATATAAAGTAGAATTATCCATGACCACCAAGAATTGACAAGCCTTTAGTTGTACGAGTTATACGTTTTCTATTTCTTATGTGACTTTTATGAAAGAAAGCTTTCTGGGAACAGGAATAAGAGTCAAGCCTTCCTTGTCATTGTAGTAGGCTTCGCTTAGCAAAAGAGCCTGACTTTTATAGTCAATGCGCTAGCGCCTAATCGGCTTTAAAAGGGATAGGTTAAAAAAAAACAGAGAAAGAGAAGAAAAGAAAGATGTCACTCATTTTAGGAACATGGCTCGTTCATTTACTTGCTCATGAACTCGTAGCTTCGCCAAAAGCAACGAAGGGGGGAGGGGGCTTAGCCCGGGAAGGGGAGTGGTTGAGTGCTAGTGATCACCCTCTAAGCTATATACTTGATAACGAACTAAAGGGCTCGAAGCTATAGAATCTCTACAAATAGCAGTTCTTATGAATTCATGGCATAATTCTTTAAGTTGGGTAAAGGTAAAGTAAATAGTAAACATCAAAGACTCCCTATATTGAACCCTAATTTTTGGATATGGCTTAGTACTGTTAACGGTGTGCGGAAACCCAAGAAATCGAAACCACCGGTTTCTTTTTGAATCAATATGATGGCCCCGCCGAATGATGAAATCGTACCCTCCCATTATTGTTTAGGAGGATCATCACACTCTCCCTCCTAGAAGGAAGATTCCTTCGAGATCAATGTCTTACTAGAGGAATCAGAAATAGAGGGAACGTCGACTCGTTCTTTGGGGGCGACGCGTGATGAAGCGGGGCCATCTCGTCATGATTACGTGGTCATAAATCGGAGCTTTAAGGCATCAATGCGAAATCGAGTTCTATGCCTCGAGCACCCACTCTCTCTATCTTGGTCTTCGTTTAGCATCATTTGTTTTAAAATAACATTGGTTTTATTACTGGTTGAAAACTAATTCTAATTAATGTGTGCATCTCTTTTATCATTTCTATTTAATTAATGACTCTATAGGTCATTTTGAAATGCTCTTTTAAACATACATATGTCTGACAAAAAGTGATTTCATGTTAGGATTATGCACGAAATGCATGTTTATACGTAATGATAAAAGTGATTAAATTAAGATATAACTTGTATGTATGTAACTATAGTATATATATCATGTTATAAGTCGATCAATATTTATTTTTTAGAAGGGCATATTATACCTTTATTAAAAGAATAAAAATGTCAAATTAAAAAGACAGTTAGACTATATAACTAATGAAGTAAATATTGATAGTTGATTCCTTAATTTATGTAGATAATCTGAAGCGGGAGTAGGTTGAGTTTTTCAAGTAAGAGTTGAATTGTTTAAGGTACATATATTCTATTCATTCTTTTAAGGATTCCTTAAGAATTTGATCTGCAATCGAATTTGGACATTGAGATCCCATATATTGTTTCCTAGCCTATTGATTCATTATTCGTTTGCTACTTGTTTGATAATTTCGTTGACCCTCTAAACTCAAATCACACATGGCTTTATTTGACATTGCTATGATATGAACTTATTCGTTTTGTTTAGACATGACCTTTTGTTAACATTATATGTTTCTTTTCGATATGCTATATGAACCCTTTGTTTTATGTTAATGCCCGAGCTAACTAGCCATAGAGGTACCATGGCCGCGTTATTGAGGCACCAATGGCGCGACATTATCTGTGGCGGTGTGATCAGTCCATGACGTCCCCTTTTGTTTTGTGTGCTCTAATTATTGCACATGGCATATATGATTTTGTTTGATTATAGAGGGGCGTATGGATGCATCCTATGTACATTGTTTAGTTTTGTTTTGGTGGATGGCTTAGTGTGGTGCCAACACCCCATTGCACATTTTGTTTCGGTACATGTGAAGATTGATTGCAACTCCCTTGTGTAACTTGCTATGATATATATATGATTATTTAGTCTAAGCGTGTGGCATGCTTAGGAACTTTCGTTTCGAGCTCGTGGGGCATTTCTATATGTTTTGTTTGGCTACTTATTCGTTCTGTTTTGATGATATATAAAATCTCTGATTCCATTTTGTTTACTACATATGTTTGATCTATTTGTTTCGTTTATATGTGTTCACCGAGCTTTAGCTCAGCCACATTTCTTTTCTCCACGATAGGTAATAAGAGGGAAGATAGGTTATGAGTGGAGAGTGCTTAGGAGCTCGTAATGGACTAACTTGATAATAGCTATCCCATTTTGTTGAGATCAAAAGGCTTCATGATGATCTGGGTCAAATATTGCAAGTAGTGCTACTGAAAAAAGTTTAATGTTGTTTTCTTACAACTGCTGAAAGATTACAACTGCTAGAAGAGTTTCTACTTTAAGAAGGATAAAGATGAAGATTGCTTATCAAGATTACTTACGGGATAAGTATGAGATATTTTTGTAAAAGATACGTATAAGTTATTTGTTTAGAAGATCATAATAACTTAGAAAAATATTGTAAGCCGGTTAGGACTCCTTGGTGTATAAAAGGAGGTCCTAGGGTATAGTATTGAATACCAAAAAACACATATTCACACACATTCATACATTTTGATATATAGCTTCAAGGTTGTAAACCCTAGTACTACACAGAGGACTCGTATTATTGATAATATTAATATTAGAGCTTTTTAGTAATATCATTGTTCATACAATCTACTGTTTTATTAATATTCTTCTAAGTATTAAAGACTAGATTCTGCATACTCTTTAGTATTCACAAAGTTTCTATCATAGTTGTTTTGGATTTATCTAAAGTAACTTAACCTTTACAAGCTAAGGAATCGATTTTAAGTTGGGATCAACAAGTGGTATCAAAGCTTGTGTTCTGAAACTTTGATCTAGAAGAAACTAACAAAAAGAATTCCTTACTCACAAGGAAGAGATGGATCTAGAAACTGCACAAATCACTACTACTGCAAAGTTGCCCATTCTCAAACAGGGTGAATATGATATATGGAGGCTAAGGATTAAGCAATACTTTCAAGTTCAAGACTATGCTCTATGAGATGTCATAGAGAATGGAAACTCATTCAAACTAGTAGCTCAAACAACAACAAATGGTGATGGTGCCTCAACTTCACTAATACCAAGTCTTGTAACTACTGAAGAAAAGGCTCAAAAGAAGAATGATGTGAAGGCAAGAAGTATGTTACTGACGGCACTTCCTAATGAACATCTAATGACATTTAATCAGTACAAGGATGCTAAGACCTTGTTTGCTGCTATACAAACAAGATTTGGTGGTAATGAAGCCACAAAGAAGACTCAGAAGACTCTTCTGAAGCAAATGTATGAGAACTTTAGTGATCCAAGCACAAAGTCTCTTGACTCTATTTTTAATAGGCTTCAGAAGATTATAAGTTAGCTGGCAATCTTGGGTGAAAATATTTCACAAGAAGATCTCAATTTAAATTTTTTGAAAAGTCTACCTTCTGAGTGGAATACTTATGTTGTGGTCTGGAGGAATAAACATGATCTAGACACCAATTGAGCTATAGATATCACTACAACAATTCAAGACTTTTTGAACAACAGGTAAGGAACTGCAAGCTCAAGCTCTAGCTCTCAGAAATATGCTTGTTGTGTCATCCCTAGGCAGTACTAATAAAGTTAATACTACTAATGGAGTTAGTACTGCTAACACTCAAGTTAGCCCTGCTAGCACTCAAGTTAGCACTACTAGTACTCAAGTTAGTACTGCTAACTTAAGTGATGACAATGTTTATGCATTTTTGGTCAGTCAACCAAACGGGTCTCAACTTGTATCACTACTAGTACTCAAGTTAGTACTGCTAACTTAAGTGATGACAATGTTTATGCATTTTTGGTCAGTCAACCAAAAGGGTCTCAACTTGTATATGAGGACCTTGAACAAATCCATGAAGATGACATAGAAGAGATGGATTTGAAGTGGCAGTTAGCATTGCTGAGCATGAGGACAAGAAGGTTTTTCCAAAAAACTGGTAGAAAGATCACTATCAGTAGGAGTGACACAGCTGGATATGATAAGTCAAAGGTGGAGTGTTTCAACTACCACAAGATAGGACACTTTGCAAGGGAATGCAGAGGACCTAGGAACCAAGATAGTAGAAATAGGAATCAAGACAGCTCTAGAAGTACTGTAAATGTAGAAGATATTTCTTCCAAAGCCATGATGGCTATTGATGGAGCTGGTTTTGACTAGAGCTATATGGCAGATGATGAAGTCCCTAAAAACATGGCTCTTATGACTTTTTCAGACTCTGAGGTACATAATGACAAAACTTGTTCAAAAACCTTTCTAAAAAGCTTTGAAACTCTTAAAACTCAACTTGATGATTTAAGAATAGAGTTTAACAAATCTGAGTTCAATTTAGCTACTTATAAAAGAGGGTTAGCATATGTAGAAGAGCAACTTGTCTTTTACAAAAAGAATGAGGTTATTTTTTGTGAACAACTTGCTGTTCTTAAAAGAGATATTTCATATAATGACTCAGAAATTAGCATGCTTAAAAGTGAGTTAGAAAAGCTTAAGCAAGAAAAAGAAAGCAATCAACTTAAAATTGAAAATTTTGATAATGCTTCTAAGAGTCAAGACAAATTAATAGGGAGTCAGATACCTGACAAGAGTAGAAAGGGTGTGGGGTTTGTAAGCTATAATGTTGTTCCACCTCCCCCTACAGGGTTATTTTCACCCCCAAATCTTGATTTATCCTACTCTGGTCTAGAGGAGTTCCAACAGCCTAAGTTTGAAGGCTATGGACTTAAGCCTAGTAAAAGTGTTAGTGAAGATACTTCTAATAAGGTTAGGGTATCTCATGATGCCCCCTTGGTTAAGGAGTTGGTGTCAGATGATAAGTTAGAGAAGAAAACTGTTTTTCTTACTGTTGCTAAGATGGAATTTGTTAGACCTAAACAACAAGAAAAACCAGTTAGGAAACTAGTTAAGTATGCTAAAATGTATAGGTCACAAAGTCCTACGGGAAATCAAAGAAACTAGAATAATCAAAAGTACAACAGCTAGGAAGTGACTTTGTGATGTATAATAAAGCTTGTTTTGTCTGTGGAAGTTTTGACTATGTGCAGGATGACTACAATTACCATCAAAGGGAAAGGGTGGTATTTGAGAATAATTATACAAGAGTGAATTACAATTATTTTGCTAAAAAGGCTCACCCTAGTGCTCACAGGAACATAGTTCTAAGAGCAGTTTTAATGAAAACTGGCCTAAGACCACTTAATACTGCTAGGTAGGGCTGTAAACGAACCGGACGAACACGGACGAAGGCTTGTTCATGTTCGTTCATTTAATTTTAGTCGGACAAATAAA
>BQNB010016275.1:6874-71881 GCA_026074375.1 Tanacetum coccineum
CTTATTTTTCACAAATAAGCAAACCCAAATTTAATAAGAGATAAGCATATAATCAGTATCCTTCGTGTCATTGTTAATGCAATCGATTTGCTAATCTAAAATCATCTTCCTCATTATGTTTGTGCTTGGTTGAACTATTTGGAACATGTCTTGTATAAATTCTTTCTCTTCTCGCTCGTCTTATGTTTAGATTATTGCTTGTTGTCTAATGAACTAGTTCATTTAATTTGAAGGTTTGCTCTATGTGATTTGTGCTCTCTAATTATTCTTTACTTGTTGTATTTAGGAGCGTTTGGCATAATCAAAATGTATAGGGTATAACGTTGAATCTTATGCATGAGCTTTTTAGTATAACCATTTGATTAATAATATAAGTGAAAATCAAGGTTTGAATTCGTTTTAATCACTACTAGAGGATTTTTTATTTTAGGAACCAAGGCTGCATCAGTCGGTTCCTTTTGCAGCATTGGCCGGTTCCATTAAGCCAATGGAACCGCCGCTGCCGGTTCTACATAAGGCACTTTTGCTGTTTGGGGTAGTTAACTTTTGTGTCCAACACCTAATAGTTAGTTTTGACTTATCTAGCTCTTAAGTCGTTCTAAAACTCATAGAATCATCCAATATTTTTCGAACATGTATTATGCCTTTTTAAGCTAGTTACATCATTTGTCCTCCTCTTCGCTTAGCTTAAGAGTATTCCTATCTTTGTGTCTATTTTTAAACGTGTTTTGATTGCATATTTGTCTATCTATATGTCTACTTGTTAACTCTTTCGTGTAATAATACTTGAACAAGTTTCTTTCGTATTTATGTTTGAACTATCATGTTGCAAAATGAAATTCTTACATTTTGCATTAAACTTCAAACTAACCTATTTGGAATTATGCAGGTCAATAAGGATCGATATCTTTATCATGCTAATTTATGCTCATTCGCACATTTATCATTCTTTGATTCATATTTTTCATTCCATATTCATACATGATCATCGTCTCCACTTTATTAACAAGCATATATTGATAATTCCATGCATTGTCATCACCACCTTCCTCCTCATATTTCACTACTCATAAAGTCATCATTTCTATCACCTCAATTGCCTCATCAACCAACAAGGTAAGGTTTAGTGAGAAGACCTTTTTACTTCAATCAATATTGAGTCATCAACCGAGTCTTTCTTACAAAAAGAATCATCATGAATCTTTCCGCTACCACCACCATAACCACAACCTACTAGTAACTCATAACTAATTCAACCCATGAAGGTTAAATCACCTTTTACATATCCTAACACTCATAATCATCTTTTGTCAAAAGCCAAGTGAATTTCGTAATAAAATGCGTCTCATTCTCAACCACACCCTTAAAATCTTTAAACCTCTCCATCAAAACCAACCACGATGATGCAAGTAGTAGGATTATACTTTTTATTTTACTTCTAATTTACTTCTCTAGGAGTTTCTTTTGGAAAATCATATTGCATTCTAGTTTTAGTGAATCATATTGCATCATATATACATTTTATTATATATGACTTCATCGAAAGACGAAGTATATATTGCACTAATTTTTTTTGTAGGTTCAAACATTCAATTTAGTGTGTATGGCATTCTTGCCTACGGACGAATTTTTGCATTTTTCATATCACTCTTTTAGGTTCTCTCATATACACGGTGCGGTATATGGCATACTTGACTCCGAACAATGTTTGCAATTATTAATTTTCTTTTGTAGGTTCAAGCATATACACTTTGTGGTATATGGCTTACTCATCCAAGGATGAAGTTTGCACCATTCATTTTTCTTTTTGTAGGTTCATTTTGACGCCCTCGAGCAAGGGGGAGCATTCGTCAAGAAATCATATTGAGTCGTCTATACACTTTGTTGTATATGACATATTTGTCTACTGACAAAAGCTATTATTACACTAATTTCTGTTTTGTAGGATCATACTTGACGCCCTCGAGCAAGGGGGAGCTTCCGTCGAGCTTTTATAGAGTGCATCTTATATACACTTTGTTGTATATATTTTACTCATCCAAGGACGAATCTAGTTAGTCTAGCACTAATTTTTGGTTGTAGCTTTTTAATCATATCACGCCTTGAACAAGGGGGAACATCTGTCAAGGGGGAGCATGCACGCATTCATCATCATTTTGACTCGTCGTCATTCCTTTGTGTTTCAACACAAAAGGAAGATTTCATTTTCTTCATTATATAGTTTTCATTTTTTATATATGTTGCACGAAACTAACCTTTTTGTAGGTTAAGCTTTCAAATTTAATCCATGAATCTGCTATAGAATAAGGACAATTACCTAGAGGATGCACCAACAGAAGGGGTTAGAGTAGACCATTTAACTTCACTAGGGATGATACAAGCTCGTCTTTTCAAGAAGAAATGAAGTTAAACTCCAAGGACAATCCCTTTTTGTTTCGACAAAAGGGGGAGATGAGTGTAAACGGAGAAGGTAATGTAAAGGTTGTACACGGATACGAGTAACTTTACATTTTACGAGTTATTACGTTTACACGTTTGTTTGTCATCATCAAAAAGGGGGAGAGTGTTAGTGCAAATAATACGAAATTTAATCTACACATTCTTATTTGTTTTGATAATGACAAACATGTAACTTGTAATACTTAAACGTAAAATTTACATGTTACTCGTAATCATATTTTGTCTCAATATACATCAACACATCTCCACGTCTTGAATTCCTCATATGTTACAACACATGTTCGTACATGTTTGTTATGTTGCATTATGATCAAACCTCATTTCACATTTTCCATTTATAAGTATTTTTATACAAATGCATTACTTTTACATTTACACCTAAATATATGTTTTACATGCAAACTTTATTTTAACAAACATTCAACTAGACTTTTATTTTTGCAAGTTTACTTTCTTTATTAAGTAATTTACATCATTCATATCTTGAAAGATCTCTCAAAGATTTCAAAAGATTTTTTCAGTCTGATGAACCGTGTTGCCAGTTCCATAGGAGCGTCGCCGGTTCCCTTTGATTTACAAGCCAGTTCCATTGTTACAGTGTCGCCGGTTCTGTTTAGCCTTTTTAATAAATACAGGATCCTTTCCAGTCCGTTTTTCAACAACTTTTAACACACTTTTTCCACCATTTCCCACTCATTTAGATTTGTAATAATGCATCTAAAACACCATGATCATAATGCTTCTAACATTCATCTTGTTGTAAGCATACTCTTGTGATGATCCAACCAAAGCAAGCTTTGAAGATCTTGCCATTTCCATCCACCACCAAGCATACTCATATGTAGATCTACAAGATTATAGATCTCATCATCTACATCTATTTGAAGGCTTCTCATCAATGGAAGTTATTTTAGATTAGGCATTCATATACATTAGACACATTGTCTTGGATCATCATTATAATAACATCATCACTTTGTATCACTTGATTTAGATTAGATGGTTTATGTGTTTGTGCCATAAAATACAAGGTTTGTTATGTTGGGCCATAAAACATAACGGGGTTTTGGGATGGTTCTATCCTTTGTGTAAGAACCCGGTATTTAGCTTTGTACCGGATAAAGTGTAAGCGACGATGGGTTGGTTCTACCTTTGTTAGGACTCGGTATTTAGCTTTGTACCGGATAAAGTGTAAGCGAAGTTGGGTAAGGTTTTCTCCGTCGAGAAGGGAGTTTGTTGATCTAGTGATGTAACTCTTGAGTTGGGTACTCGGGGAGTGGAGTAGGGCAGAGAGGAGCTCCGTGACCGAACTACTATAAATCATCGCGTTCGGTTTGCTTTCTCTTTTACATATCACTATTTCTTTACTCGTTAATTATGTTTATGTTGTGGCTAGATGTTTATGATTGTGTTGTGACAACTTGCTTTATATATGCTTTCCATTTTACATATAGTCATAAACTATATTCGATAATTTTCATAATAATTCATGATTGTTCGAATATTTGATACGAAAGTTTTAAATTTTAATCGAAAATGTATTCACCCCCTCTACGTTTTCCACATTCTGAAATCAGACTTCAACTTTTTCTTTTCTTTTTGAAGAGAAGAAACAATTGACTTCTCTTTTGAAAGATGCTTATTTAAATTTGAAATTTCCTCATTCAAAGTCGTTATTTGTTTATCGGAACTTAAATAAAGTGCATTTATCTTTTTAGTAAGACATTGCTCTTGATAAACAGACTTTTGATAACACCTTTCAAGTTTGTCATATTTTTCTTGACTAATTTCAAAACACTTTTCTTGATTTTTATATCTAGCAAGCTCAGTGGTCAAATCAGCATTAGTTTCTCTCAACTTGCGATTGACCGTGTTGACTTTCTCAACTTTAATTGCCAAATTATTATATAATGATTCAAAATAAGCATGTGTTTCCTCAATAGTTACAGGATGCTGTTCTACTGTTCCCCCACCTTGTTCCACACTAGAAACCTCAAAAATGACATTACTATCATTCTGTTGTACTTGGTGTGGTTCTGGAATGGGCTCGAGTAGCTTAGTATATTTCTCTTCTTGAGTAAACATATTGAATATATCATTATCGTAACACTTTTTAGAATGGTGTACCTCAGCTGATCCATCTGAATCATAGACGAGAGTGCTGTCAGTTTGAGTACCCGATGTCGATGCTTGCTGTAAATTATCCTTTAAAGTGCAGTTCGCATCTACTTCCTCAATCTTATCATAGGCACCTACAGCAGCCATGAAATCAAATTCCTCAAAATTGAGTTGGATCCCTGCTTCTTCCTTTTGAGCAATCTGTAGTTGTGTCTGAAGATAAACAGCATCCCTTTTCCTTGGCTTTACTATGCAGTTGCTGGCATAATAACCCTCTCATTGACAGTTGTAACACCTTATCGGATTTCCATTAATCCCATTACTATTACCCTCAGCCCGTAGTGCTATAACATTTACATTCCCATATTGATTTACAATCCCTGGAATAACACTAAGCCCATTCTGATTCCCAACATTCTGAATACCTTGATTCTGAATTGCATTATGCCCAACCAAATGTCCTACATTCTGCACTGCATTATTTATAAATTGGTTCCCAACATTATCATCAACCATTAGCATCTGTCTGTCTTAATTTATATTCATACCCGATTGTGTAATCTGATTGTAACAAGGGTTTGATGAACTTCTTTGGTTGTTGTTTGTTGATGTGGTGTTGTTTAGTTGAAACACCTTAGCCATGAGTTCAAGTGCCATGTCTAATGCAGTTGTGGTACTTGAGATTTTGCATTAGATGTTGCAGGTAGTTCGTGTTGAATGAAGGCTGTGAGACAAAGTTGTTGTTGGGTTGTGGATGTTGTATGTAGGTAATGAGTGATGAGTGATCTGGGTGAAACGATGTTTGAGTATTTTCCATTAAAGCCAAAGGATCATGTGTGTTTGCAAGTCGTTGTACTCTAAAGCATTGATGTCTTGTTGAGTCGACATTGCAAAAGTGATGTGAGAGGATATGCAAGAATCTTAAGTAGGTAAAGTGATTGTTGTTGTGATGGAAATCTAGTTCACGGGATTTTACAAGTCTTGATTAAACCAAGAAAAGACGTGAGTATTTCGCGGGATTTTACTAAATCAAGAAGAAACCATGAAAATAGAATTGTTGTTGGTGAAATCGTTGTTGTTGAAGAAGAACTTGAACTTTTGTTAACGATTGATGAGCTAAAAGGATGAACGGTTACTACACTTTCAACATAAAATGATTACCGGTTGATTAAGACACAAACAAGGACTAGCTGTGTAATTGAAATCCAAGTTAAATGCTTAACAATTGTTAATTATAGTTGTAGGGACAAACGGTGCAATAACGGTTCACTTTGGAGGACTAACTGCTGAATTATAAGAGCTAAGGACTAACGGTGAAAATCATATTCAATTTGAAGGGTTAATAAACAAGGAAAGGACTTGTTGTAAGTTAGTCTTGAACTCCAAGGATTGCATGTGACAAAAACAAATTTTGTTTAAAAATTAAACTTTTTCCCGCCATGAAGTTGTCTTCTTCGTTTCAAGTTGATAAAATGCTAACGAATGTAAATCTATTCTCGCGGAATGGTACGGTTATCGTCGATAAAATATACACACCACGATGATCATAAAAGGATCACGATCATAGTGATATGAGTTAGAAGACACACGAGTAACCGAAACTCAAAACCGAAAAAATCTAAAACGACTTGAAACGTGTTTAATTCGCCTTAACTTGTGATGTGATTAACTCATATCAAATTTAAGTTTAAATTATGTGTTTAAATTTGAGTGCGCAGCGGAAGCGTGGTGGGCCCATAACCCACAAGTCCCAGGATCAAAACCTGGCTCTGATACTAATTGAAGGATTACTGATTCACCTATTCGGGAGGTCTTGATTGATCAAAGAACAAGATATAAACCATGTTGTTAGTGAGAGAAAGTAGAGAGGGTGAAGAGAAATATGTGTTTATTAGATTAGAAAGAGAAACTAGAAATTACACTATTCTTCCACACCCTCTATGGAGAGGCATAGGGGGTATTTATAGGCCTAATACATTCTAACTATCCTACTTATACAATAATAACCCCTGTGTGTCACGCAGTGTCCATAACTAGTCCAATTCACGTGTAAGACGCCAGCTTCACAAAAAAGTGAGGCTAACACTCATGGAGATAAAACATGTTATCTATAGACTTTCTCACTGCAAGTTAGTTGGTATTGAAAATGTGGTAGTTAGCTCCAGCCTCTGATCACTAAAACCAAAACGCACATATTGAGTCTAGACCTAAAAGAGATCATTATAAATCTCATTAGGACACAATTCCAAAATACACTTGTTCACAAACAAAGAACACAAGTGATATCTAAGAGTCCTACGCATTATCTTTGTGATTTTGCCAGAACATTCAGAGTGATACTCTTCAGTTTCATAGTGACGAATGGAAATCCTATCAGTGTCAACATAAAACAACATTGCAGTAGGTGACTTGCGAGATTCTATATGAATCAAGCTTATGTCAACTAGATATCGATTTTGGTCAAGTCTATGAATTGACGACTCAATCAGTCAGACAATAACTAACTGATTCACTCTTATTGTGTTGTCTGCTTTGAGACGTTCTAGTAATGAGAACAAGCTAGTACAACTGGAAACCCTGTCAAGGAGATTCTTTGAATCTGCCTGATCACATGTACAATATTCATATTGTAAAACGAGGAACTGGAGGTTGTCGCAACCGAACTTCGACGAATGATAAAGCCATATTCGTCCATATCGGTTGTTTATTACAAACCCTTATATGCAGGATTAGATGACGGTGGCGTGACCTCATTCCAGCTGAGTTAGATTCATATCCACATGCTCATACTCAAGTACTTAAAGTTTCAAGAAATCATGAAAGCTCACAATCAAACAAAAATAAAGACTTCCGCTACTTTGATACTCAACATCTTCCTTAAAGACGTCAAGTTTTCAAGTTAAAGATTATCAAGAGAGATTGTTAGTCAACTTTCAAGATGGCATAAAGTATGAGTATGTTGGTTTAAAGACACAAGATCGCAAGATGGAAAAGCTTTACAAGACAATCAAGTGATAAAGTCTCAAGATCATAAGTTTATCAAGCATAGAGGAACAAGCTCTAGCTCAAAGATCAAAGAACACTACAAAAGATACAAGATAAAGATCAAGATTCAAGACTACGAGCAAGATTGAAGAGCATTCATAGAATGCAAAGTTTAAGATATTTATAAACTAGGGTGACCTCCCTTTGGGGGAGATTGTTAGGATTCTAGAAAAGACTCGGTCACTCTACATATTCAAGTCTTTAGCTCGTAGTTTATGCAAGTATGATTTAATTAAGTAATCGGGCCGACCTATAGACAACCCATGGGTACCCAACCCATATACTCGATATATTAACCCTCTCCACACATAGAGAGGGTGTTGGTTTCTCATAATTCACAAGTATTATGTGTTTCTCTCACTAGAAACCTTCTCACACATTCTTTTTCTCTTTATAATTATAATATCTTAGATGTGTGTTTGATTTAACTTTTCTACAACAACAATCCTAATAATTCATGGATAACCAGTATGCTCAATGAGCCCGAAAACCAATCTGGGCTCTTCTGCGGCTAATCCCAACACTAAAATGCCTTAATATCCCAACTATAACCCGTATTCTAATCCCGGTCAACAAATTGCATTTCAACAATGGCAACTTCAACAACAAATGCAATATACCCAGATTTCTCAACAACAACCCAGTAATTCCCAGCAACAATCCAAACAACAATCCCACCAACCACAAGACAAAGAAGACGAGGCGATCCCGACTCTAACGTCTAAGAAAAACGTTACACATGGAAAATGTATGAAGAAAATGGCTAAGAAAAACGTTGAACCGCAACCGGAAGCCGAAGCCGTCAAAGTTTAAAATTTTTGGAGCCACGACGAGGAGTTGCTTTTGGCAGAATGGTTCATACGAATATTCGAGGATCCAAAAATCGGTTCGGATAAAAAAATGATACGTTTTGGTACAAAAATCTCGAGGTATACAATGATCAAGCCGCGAAACAAGGCTTTCCGATTTGTACCAAGAACATGTTAACGGGAAAGTGGACTCCTATTAATTGAGAGATCACTAAGTTTAATTCGTTAGTGCTCGAAACGAGGGTTATGAGTGAGGAGAACAATGAGAATTGGATGACGAGGGTTAAAATCTTGTATAGAGCACACATGCGTTCGAATTTTAAGCACAAAAGTGCTTGGGCATTTTTGAAAGACAAGCACAAAAGGAAAAATCCCGATTCAACAAATGCAAGACGAAATCGTCATCGGGTTACCGACAAGGAACCCGAGCTCTTTGGAGACGAGCATTGCTGTGTCCACCAGGCCTACAAAGGATTGCTAAGAGTCAACGTTCTTCAAACTTGACCGCTATTTTCGGTTCAAAACCGGAAATGTTTTAAGAAATGCTCCAACAACAGTACGAGTTAGACCAGAAGGAAAAAATGAAGCGTATCGACCGCGAGGTGAACTCTCGAGTCGTGTTATATTATTCTCAAAAGGTCGAGGACCTAAAAGTCCTACAAACGTCGACCGACGGGATGAATCCGGTTGACGCGGCTATCATCAACGCCCAAAAAACATGAATCTGGGCTTTATATCAACCACCACAAAACTAGTTTACGTTATGTCTTTTTATGTTTACGTTTTTTTCGTACTATGTTTTTGTTTTTATGTAATGTCTTTTTTTATTTATGAATGTAATTTTTTTAATTTAATAAAATTTATTTAAGTTTAATTGTGTATTTCTTATTTTATATAAATGAAAAAAAAATATTCTCCCACGGCACCACATTTTAGGCTATGGCTTCAAGACAACGATGGAGCCACACAAATATGGCGTCATAGCATTTCTGGTGCCATAACACTTTTGCCGACGTGATAGCACTTTTTGTGTTATGGCTTCAAGCCATGGCACCACTGTACTCAGTGCTCTTAGAGAGCTGGATACCGTGGTGCCATGGCTTCAAGTAGTGGGGGAAAAGTGTTGTCATGTCATCACTTTTTCCCATGGCACCAAAAATAATCTCCTTCATTGGCACCACAAAATGTGGTTTCGTGAGAGATTTTTTACTTCATTTATATAATTAAATATGGACTAGCGGTGTAAACAAAATAGAGACTAACGGTGCAAAAAACACTAACAGTGACTAATAATGTAAACTCATATAACAATAAGGTTTAAAGTGAAAAAAAATACAACTCTTCTTCTTCCTCCTTACTCCAACCAACATGCAACTTAAAAAAAACTTTCTCTTCCACAATACAAAACAAAAACAAACACTACATAAAACAAACACAAACACTACACAAAACCAAACACACACAAACATAAACACAACACCAGAAAGGAAAAAAATAGAAAAATCCCATGGCGTGGGTTGGAGTTGTCGGCGCGAGGCCTTATGGCGCCAGAAAGGATGTGTTTGGTGCGAGCAAAGGTTGGGTTGGTGCTATGACTCCAAGCCACTAGCCAACCGTACCCTCCTTTCTTAAACGGATCTCTTTCATAAACATTTACAAAGTTTTTTCAAAAGTTTTAGAAACCCTGTTGAGCTCCAAGTATGCTGTTCAACCTGACAAACCGATGGTTCAACCCGATTTTAAAACATTGTTGCTGTTTATTTATTTTTTATTTATCTTAATCATACTCGGTAATTGTTACTGTGCTTCTTATTTTGGTCAATTCTTTTGGTTTTGACAATTTTTATAGTTGAGGTGCTCTTTGATAAGTCTATGCTTGTTGAGTGACATGGTACAAGCAAGATCATTTCATGGAGTTTTTTGTGTTGTCAAAATTGTGAAGATTGTCAAATATAAAGATTTGTTGTGCGTAAAGTCAGGTTTTTTCACATCAAAGTTCAAAGTGTGCTTCACAAATCATGTAATTTTCTATGCAATATGAAAATCTCCTATGTTTTCGTTTCTCTATTCTTTAATGTCTTGTTGGATGGTTTTCCACATTTACTTGTAGTTTGGTGCTTTTCAAGGATGATGAAAAGGGGTGTGTATCGAGTTTTGTTAGAGTTGTTTCAAAATTTATGTAATCTTTTAACACGCCTTATAGAGCACCTGGTACCCTGGCTGGTGAGGGTAGAACTTAGTGTCGTGGTGACCAGCCCTTACAATAGGCATTATTTTTCTTTTTTGCTTTTTTGTCGATTTTAATCTGTGTTTTTTGTTTGTGTGGTGTGTTTGTGTGTTTTGTGTTTATGTGTTATATGTGTGTTTTTTTTCAGGTTTCGGAAGAAGATGAAAGGAGAGAAAATGACATCTTCCTTTCTTTTTTCACTTTTAGTCATCACTATTTAAGTTCTTGCATCGTTAAGTCTATTTGATTTTTTTCTTATATAATTAGTCCTTACATTGTTAAGTCTATCTTAATTTTAATGTGTCAGATATTTGAAGAAATGAAAAAAATTAAAATTGTGAGGACCATGTGTCTTATGACACCAGTTTTAGAAGGAAGGTGTTTTGTGTTGGGTGATATAGAAAAAAGTGATGATATTCTATTTTTTGACTCGTCTCCAACAATCTACCATACATGACAAAAATATAGTAATGTTCATTGTTTTAACCGGATTATCGGTCTTATATTGTCTTTTTTCAGTTTCTTAAAATCAATCTTAGTTCAAGAAATGATAGCCTAAAGATAGAACAATCAATCACAAATTATATTGTCTTTTCAATTAAACATGATTCGAGAAATATAACCATAATTGCAAAAGTCGTGAGTCGATAAATGGTTGGTTGACCCCTTCTAAATTATACTTATTTATTGTCAGCGCTACAAAGAGAAAGAAATGTGACATGGCATGCTTTCAAAACCGTAGGATATATATTAAAAGTTACGTAGACCACATAAATTAATCCAACAAATCTGGTGTTTGCATGTGACATTGATTTTACCTACGTTTTATAAAAGTGAGAGCGAGGATAAGTACAAAATTGAAAATGACATGACTATATCCTCTTTTAACTAACTTACATATAATTTCGGGTACTTCAAATTTGCATTCTTTTGGCGCTATTTTGGTCCGCAAAAATAGTACATAAGTGAGTCACAGCACAATGTTCATCCACATCCACATCTAACCCTAATTATAATCATTAAACTTCAAGAAACATGGCAAACAATCAGGCACTACCTTTCACCTTGATTCGCTTATGGTGATGAAACAACGCAAACGTAAAAACAACTTGATGAAATGGAAGTGGGATGATGTCATTGTTATCAAAGATTCAGATGACGAGGTGGTACAAATATTAATATTGAATGATTACTTTATATCTTAACTTTCATTATTAACGATTTGTTTTATATTTTTAGGACCTTTTTGATTGGAAAGGTGTTTCTCTTTGGGAATAAGATAGCAACAACAATGAAAATCTCTTGAAATGTGCTATTGTTGGTGAGGAAGTTTTTGATGAAGGACCAAATGCAACACTCCCTCTTGATGATGAAATTGTTGGTGACGAAATTCTTGATGACGATGTGCTAAAGGAAAGGGTTAAGGAATGGGTCAAAATAATTGGTAAAAGAAAGTTGTATAAATTAGGGTATTTTTATGGACATGTTTGAGTTCTTATAAATGTAAATCCTAATACTTAATAGTATTAAAGTATTTTTAGTATTGTTTTTGCATTGTTTCCTTTCAGTTTGTTCCTTGATTTCTTTTTGTTTCTAGGTTTCTTTAATAAAGGATTAATAGCTTATTAATCTAAATAATTTTCTTTTCATAAGTATCGTAGTTTCTTCAAAGTTCATTTGTGTTTGTGTCTCTGTTTGTAAATGATAATTATGACCCTTCTATTCTCTGTTCATAAACCTTAGACCAAAAACATGTTTTATGTGTCCATAGTAACAGTAAAAAAAGAACACATTAAGTTGCCCATATCAGTTACCAAAAACGAAAACATGTAACAAAAGTCATGCTAACCTTTAACATGTCCATATCAGTTAGAAAATGCTACACACATTTCGCCACAGTAGCAGCTGATGTGAACCCAAAACGCAGCTGCAACCGTGTTCTATTGTGTCATGAAAACATGTTTTCCACACCAACTAACGATGACCTTTGTATTGTTTGTTCAAAGTTTAAGTTTATTATGCTAACTCTTTTCTGCCCATTCAATTTTTAGACCATAGTGCAATCAAAAATATGTTTTCAACAAAAAAATAATGACCCTTTTTGTGTTGTTTTAGGGACATTTTAAGATGATCCATATAAGATTATTGAACATGACAATGAACCCACGAAGGAGTGACCAAAATTGGTGACATTGTTCAAGTTGACAAAAGAGATGAATATTGGCCAATGGTTCAGAGAAGTTCTTGAAGAAAATTATGGTTGGGAGAAAATTTCTAAAATATAAAATTTAAATTATAATAGATTAAATTGATGATAAGTTTAAAATTTATTTTTATTCATATTTGGTGTTTTAGATAACAAATTAAGCGGAAAAACACAAACTAAAACAAACTTAGTTGATAAGTATGAAGTTTTAAAATTTCAAAATTTAAAACTTAAATGATGAGATTAATGTTCACATGCTCATACTTTTTTAATTTACCTGTTTGATCGAGGTTGTATTTTCACAATTACTAATAAAAGTTTGTAGTCATAATATATATTTAATGCAAATAAATGTTATACTATCTTGATCTTCATCTATTCGTGTGAAGTTATTGAAGATTGGAGGAAGACCAGTGCATCTTTCATACATATTTTTCTCATTTAATATTTGGTTTCTCTTTCAAAGGTTAGTCTCTTGATTATCTAATAGTGTCTCATGCATGTTATGCATGTTAACATGACCAAAATGGATTAATATTTGGTTTATGTTTCCTTCACTGCATCTTATCATGACTTTAGCTCATTCGTGTGTCTATTTGGAACATTGAGTTACTTTTTGCTATAAACCTATAGCATATTAAACACTCTTGAAACCTGTAGGATATAAATGTTTTTGTTTTCACAAGAGTCAAAATTTGCAAAGCCTTATTTGGGTCATGAGTGACCAGTTAATCCACTCAATGTGTTCCTTTATACCATATTAGTGAAAGACTTATTTGGGTTGAACCAATCAAAGTCATGCATTGTATTTATTTCCATACTAAAGATATTGTTTTATATTGTTTTATATACCCAAACATAACAACTCTTTTCTTTTCAAGAACTATATTGTATATTGTATGCCACTTTATAATAAATACCTTTTATATTGTTTATTTGATGTATATAATGCATATGTCCCATTTAGTATATGAGGATGAGATTATGATACTGCTTGAGCACTAACATAGTTGATGTGCAGCTGTGTGTGCTTTTTTGGTGCTTTGTTTGTACACAGTCCAAGAGCATGTTGAATGAGCATATATAAAACGATTTATGTTATATTTATGTTGCAAAATGTAATCTTTAGATGTGTGCCTGCTGTTAGAGATTGCAAGAGTCCGATAATCAGTTGCTTGACTGCTTAATTATTTACGTAATTATTTGATAACTTGACAGAAATATTCTTCTATGTTAGCCCTAAAATATGGTGACTAATCCAGAATTACATTTATCATTTATAGTCGTGTCGGGTTAGTTTAGTTAGTCAAGCCCGGGACTGTAAATACCCCCTCCATACTTCCATGGAGGGGAAGAAGCTCACTTTTGTAAAGGTGAAGTGTGTGTTTTTTTCTCTCTACCACACACACTATTTCCCATCTTATCCTTTCTCTCTAATAAACATGACTCAATTTCTCTTTCATTTTACCATGCCTCCGGATCTTGTTCTAAGGGTGAACCTTTCCCAACAATTAGCATCAGAGCCTAGGAGCATATCGTGATCGTTGTTTGTTAAATCAGAGGTGTCCGTGGTATTTTTTTTTGGGTAAAAACTCAAACCGAACGCACCCTTTTTTCGCTTACTTTTTGATCTAAAACGTGTGTTTTACGACGATCAACTTGTACTTTTGTTAGTCTTATATGTACTAGCAACTTATTTGGGTATCAAAACACGTTTTTGGATAAAAAAATTCTGGGTTTTTGAAGACAACGAAATGTGTTTTGAAGGAAGCGAAACATGTTTTGAAGGAAGCGAAACATGTTTGAAGGGAGCGAAATATGTTTTTTGGAGCGAAATATGTATTATTAGGCGAAATATGCAGGTCAAGTCACATTTCGAGCGAAATATGTCAAAATTTCTTCAAGCGAAACATGTTGGAAGATTTCAAGCGAAATGTGCAAGGAAATGTCAAGCGAAATATGCAGGTCTGTTTCTCAAGCGAAATATGTTGAAATGTGCCAAGCGAAACATGACACTGTTTAAGGAACTTTTATGTTTTGAAAACCTAATTTCCCGAAAAAAAAATTTGACCTTACCGCGAAGGTCGATCCGCGCATCAGGTGGGCATGTGGCCGACTTTGGACATGTGACTGAATTTGGGAATATGATCATCAAGACAAATCAAAACATAAACACCAAAGCAAACACAACACTTAATGCCAAAACGATCCTGAAAAGATTCACTTAAACAAAAAATAGCTAGAGATTCGGATTACGATGACAGGTGATCATGAAGTTGATTTGGTATCCCTTATTTGCGATTGAAGTAGGATTTCACAAAGGCGTCTACTTATTTTATCATCGAGACCTTCTTCTATTTTCTATCGATTGATGAAACGTATAAAGTTATGATTAAGACTTGGATTATCTAGTTTCCAGCGGTCAAGGGGTGGTTGGATGAAGACCTGGACAACTATCACTTAAAGGAGTTACGTTGTAGTACTCAGTGTCACACGCAGATGTCGATGTGGATAATTTCAAGAGGTGTTGTACTTCTTATACTTTTGATGGAGTATAAGGTACTTAGAGATTTTCTTCTACACCGTTCTTCAATCAATAATAGTGCAAGATTAAGTAACAAATTTGGGGGATTTTACTTCGGTTTCAAGTTTGGTATATCGGGTTTACTTCACCAAGTGATCACAACAACAATAGCCGAAAGAATACGAGTTTGGTAAGTTAGCCAGAGAGTTTTAAAGGTTGAGATGTAATCAGCACTTCTCATGGGTATTTTTGTGTTATTCCAAGACAAAGATACTTCACAGTCTAAGCAAAATCTTCAAAGTTCTTCGATGACATTCATTTACAAGACCTTGATCATACCAAGTGTTCTTGATTCTTGCTTCAGTTCCTCTACGGTTTGTAAAGTCAAGAGGGTAATGATTCTTTTGTATATCAAGATTTGTGCTTATGACAAGAACTTCTTGAGTATATAGACGTACACAACAATGATGCTTCTGAGAGTTCGCAACCATCATGGGGGAAAATGTGTACATCCGACTTCCAGGGGGAATTAGTGTATACTACTTTACTTAGTATGGTTTATGAAGTATTCTGCAAACGTGAGAAGAATAGTTGCAGATTTCTCGCATGCACCCCCGAACAAATATTCACCAAGCCCTAATGACAAGAAGCAGTGGTCGTTGGTGTGGTTTGACTTCTATAAAATTCCGTTGTGCACTTTGATGACAAGTAGAAGATTGTTCAAGCTACATCAGTGTTTCAGAATCTGCTCAAGATAGGGATGTTGGTTTTGGGGGAAGCTGATTCAGAAACTTCGCCAAAACGGAGTCTATGAATAAAGCTTTTCAAGACATGCTGCATGAATTGGGGGGAAGTTAATCCAACTCATGCATACTACAATGGTTCCTGTATAAGTAAAGACACAGAAGATCCAAGCTGGAGTACAAGTTTCAAGACAAGGAGTACCCAGAGACATCTTCAGCTTTGGAAGCGTTTTGGAAGACTTTATTTGTGTTGTATTTGTACCTGATAGGAACATTGTAAGTAATTTCGTATGTCCACATATTGGGGGAAGATTGTTAGCCCTAAAATATGGTGACTAATCTGGAATTACATTTATCATTTATAGTCGTATCGGGTTAGTTTAGCTAGTCAAGCCCGGGACTATAAATACCCCCTCCATACTTTCATGGAGGGGAAGATGCTCACTTTTGTAAAGGTGAAGTGTGTGTTTTTTCTCTCTACCACACACACTACTTCCTATATTATCCTTTCTCTCTAATAAACATGGCTCAATTTCTCTTTCATTTTACCATGCCTCCGGATCTTGTTCTAAGGGTGAACCTTTCCCAACATTCTATATCTACAAAACTGATATGAAACACTTTTGTAATAATTCAAAACTGATATTCATATATCATCGTGTAGTGATACTGATCTTCTTGGTTCATTTGGGTCAAAGTCTCAAAGATAGCAGCCTTGAGTAAAATACTTTTATATATACTCTATTTTTCAACAAGCTCTTGGTAAAATTATTGTTGGAAACACGAAAAGTGTCGGTCACTTCCAAAGTTGTAACAAGTCTTAGCTCATAGTTAGTATAAGGATTAGATTAGTAATCTAGTCCGGCCCAAGGCCCATGGGTGGCCCAACTCCAGCCCATGGCCGGCCAAATGTAGTATAAATACACCCTCTCCTAGTCTTGGAGAGGGTTGGTTGTTCCATTTGTTTTCCATTCATTTCATTAATACATCATCCAACCCACATCTCACTTATTGTTCTTGGTTGATCTTAAGATTACTAGTATTCTACAATTGGTATCAAGAGCCATGGAGTGGTGTGTTTAGATTTTTGTGTTTGATTTGTGTTCAAAACCTTTACAAAGAGCAAATTAGTGATTAAAATTTTTTGGCTTAAAAACCTTAAAGTTTTCATTTTTATTGTTCCTATAGGGTTAGTAATACTAGTTGTACAAGAATTTTTGCTAAAAATCATTAAAAATCGTGTCTTTTTGAGTTTTGAAAATTTGGGTTTCGTAATAGTTAGAATCGAACTAGTGGACCGAACAAGGGAATCGAACTAGTCAATCGAACAAGATACTCGAACTAGTGAATCGAACGAGAGGACCGAACGAGCTATTGCATAGGTTGAACCGAACGAGCTTCTTCAGTCTCAATCGAACGAGTAGCTTCTAGTTTGTATCGAACGAGTGACTTCTAGTTTGTATCGAACGAGCTCTCTCTAGTTAAGATCGAACGAGTGTTTTTCACTAGTTAGAACCGAACGAAAGGACCGAACTAGGGGATCGAACTAGCGGATCGAACTAGGAGGACCGAACCAGTGAAAAACAAATTTAATTTAAACTTAACAAACTCAATTTTAAATTATACGGTTATTTCTTTGACTTGTAAAATCCCGTGAAACAAACACTTGTCTTCCCGGTTTTGTCAAGAATCGTAAAATCCCGTGTAGTTTTTAATTCAAGACTCAACAATCACGTAACCAAACACAATTTCTTTCTACCACCGATCGATCAAATTGTAATCTTTTGATATCACAATGACGTCTCTTGCTGATAAATCACTTCTTTCTGGAGGAGACAACAAACCACCGATGCTTGAAAAACACTTGTATGATTCATGGAAAAGCAGAATGGAGCTTTATATGATGAATAGACCACATGGAAGAATGATACTTGCATCTGTTGAAAAAGGACCACTTGTTTGGCCTTCAATCACTGAGGACGGAGTAACAAGGCTAAAGGAATATGTTGAGCTAACTCCAGCTGAAGCCATTCAAGCAGATTGCGATATCAAAGCTATAAACATCATTCTCCAAGGCCTACCAACTGAAATCTATGCTCTTGTGAGTCAACATCGTGTGGCAAAAGATCTTTGGGAGAAGATTAAACTGTTGATGCAAGGAACTTCATTAACCAAACAAGAACGTGAGTGCAAGCTGTATGATGAATTTGATAAGTTCACTTACAAGAAAGGAGAGACGTTGCATGAGTATTACTTGAGGTTCACTCTGTTACTCAATGATATGAACATTTACAAGATGCCTTTGGAGCAGTTTCAAGTGAACACCAAGTTCTTAAACACTCTTCCTGATGAATGGAGCAAATTTGTTACTGATGTTAAACTGGTCAAAGACTTGCACACTACAAATGTTGATCAACTTCATGCTCATCTGCAACAACATGAACGACATGCAATTGAAGTTCGTTTGATGCATGAACGCAACCCTGATCCTCTTGCTTTAGTTGCATCTCATCAGTTAACTCAGCCAGCTTATCAATCTCATCTACACACTCATCCACAGTCTCTATCTCAACATCATGTTTCACCATATCAGCATTCACAGTTTGTTACACCTTATCAACATCAACAATTTACTTATCCAACAAATGAGTATCAATCCACCGTTCACCACAACGTTTATTCTCAACAACCATCAATCCCACAATCGGAATATGCTCCCATAACCTATCAGCAGCAACAACCTGAATTTTCCCAACCAGACTCCAGTCTAGTTGTTCCAGTGTTCCAGAAGGGGGATGATCCAATTGACGCAATTAATCACATGATGTCATTCTTAACTGCTGTTGTCACATCCCGGTATCCTACTACGAACAACCAGCTAAGGACTTCGTCAAACCCTCGTCAACAAGCTACCATCTATGATGGAAAAGTGACTGTGCAACCAGTTCAGGGGAGACAAACTACTTATGCTGCTGGAACAACAAGAAAATTCACACCTGGAGCAAGTGGTAGCAACACGGGGAAACAAAGGACTGTTATTTGTTACAATTGCAAAGGGGAGGGTCATATTGCCAAGCAATGCACAAAGCCCAAGAGGAAAAGGGATGACACATGGTTTAACGATAAAGTGTTGTTGGTCCAAGCTCAAGCCAGTGGTCAAGCTTTAACAGAGGATGAAATAGCATTTTTGGCAGATCCAGGACTTCCTGATAATCAAACCTCTCAGTCAGTCATTACCCACAATGCTGCTTATCAAGCCGATGATCTGGATGCATATGACTCTGATTGCGATGAACTCAATTCAGCCAAGATTGCTCTTATGGCCAATCTCTCAAGGAATGGCTCAGATGCACTCACTGAGGTACACAATCAAGATAATCTGAACTATGACTTATTCAATCAAAGTGAGCAGATTATGACGTCTTCTGAACAGTCTAATGATGTGAGTCAGTCAGAAACTGACATAATCAGTGATAGCAATATCATTCCTTATTCTCAGTATCTGAGTGAAACACAACAGGAAACTGTTCAGAATTCTAACTCTTCTGCTCAACAAGATGTCCTGATATTGTCTATGTTTGATCAAATAACTACCCAAGTGACGCATTGCAACACTGTTAATAAAGCTTTGACTACCGAGCTTGACAGATATAAAGAAGAGATTAAAGATTTGAAAGAGAAACAAAATGTTGAAAACAGTTTTTCAGGATCAAATGAACAGTTTGCCGAGATTGTACATCTTAAGAAAAATCTTTTCGAACAAGTGCAAGAAAAGGATTGTTTAATGAAAACAGTTTCTGAACTCAAAAATAAGTTGAAATTAGAAGAAAACAGAAATATTGAAAGAGAAATTGATTTAGAAAAGAAAAAAAAGCAACTTGAAACATCATTTTCAAAAGAGTCAATCTGCGCAACTGTTCATATGACATGACTAAATCCGAAATTTGTTATGATTCTTCTTCGAACAACTAGTCGTTTTGAAAAACCTTCTGTCTGAAGAAACTCGGGAGTCAAGCCAAAGCTGGAATGACGGGAAATACCATTCTTAAAATGGATCCTATTGTGGTTCCTGATTCTGATGAAACAATAGAGCTAAGTGAAAAGAGTCGTTCAAAAATGCTTTTGAAAGAACAAGATCCATTGTTTGAGAAACATAAAGTGAACACGAAACCCATTAATGAGCTATTTGTGCTGTAGACTTTGCAAAAGGTCTTCTTACAGATGAATATGATTTTGAAAAATCCCTTCTTTGATTAATTTGATCCATCTGTGGTCTTTTGGGACTCATACTGTTTGAGGTTGTGCTAACAGAATTAACTT
Source organism: Tanacetum coccineum (assembly GCA_026074375.1). Taxonomy (NCBI): domain Eukaryota; kingdom Viridiplantae; phylum Streptophyta; class Magnoliopsida; order Asterales; family Asteraceae; genus Tanacetum; species Tanacetum coccineum. The sequence goes on from BQNB010016275.1 coordinate 27,327, forward strand.
TAGGACTAACAGTATTAACTTTAGGCCTATCAGAATTAACTTTAGGCCTACCAGAATTAACTTTAGGCCTACCAGAACTAATGTTTGTCCTACCAGTATTAATATTAGGCCTAACAGAATTAAACTTTGGCCTACAAGTATTAAGTTGTACTGATCTAGGAACAAAATTATTAGAGTGATTAATCCTGTTTGCATTTGTCCATACTGGTTTTGTCACCCCATTACCAGTATTAACAACCCTCTTTACCTCAGCTTCCCTAGCCATTTTCTTTTCATAATAGTCACAGTCTTTAATCAAGTGACTTAGACTACCACAAACAAAACATTTCTTCTTTGTAAAAGAGTAACCTTCCCCTAGTTCTCTTTTCATCATATCATTCCAACTCTTCCTATTAACTTTATGTGGTGTTTTTTTTTTCTGTATCTTTGAGTGTTGCCTAGGAGTTTTTTTTATGTGTGAGACACAAACTAGTTCAACTTCTTTGATTTTGGAGCAGACACATCTTTTTCATTTGTTTTACTTTCAACCTTATTAGACACTCATTTGGTTTCCTATCAAACATTCTGATTCAGTCATCAAAGAAGTGCTCAAAGTTATTTCCATAAGATCCTTCACTTTCATCTTGATTGAGCAGGTAGAATGCTCAGAAGAATTATCATCTGACACAAACTAATTTCATGTTTTTGAGACCCCTTTTTATTACTAAAACAAACAAAGAAACATCAATGTCCTCTTGGGTGTATGAGTATAATCTCCACTTAAAGGAGGTGGGACTCCTTTTAATCATTGGTCCTTGAAATCTACTGTTACGAAGTTTCCTATTGAATCCATCTTTGAAACACTGTGAAGACAGAAATATTCATTTCTTACCTCAAACTTAGAACCTCATCATTAGATTGTATTTCAAACCCTAAGCCAAGTTTATCATTTGAACTCATGCCAGAATTAATTAATCTCCAAAGATTCTTGGAAGAATCTTTCCATGAATCTACTGTTTTCTGCAATTGTTCCTTTTCTTTTACAGCTTTCATTCCTATTCTTCTATATCTTTTAAGCTTTTCATCTTTTTCAAATGGTATTTTTTTCATAGCTTGAAATGCAAGTTTTCATATTTCGAGAAAGTTGCAGTTTTTTAAAGTAACAAGTGAGCTCTAGTTTCTTAACAGCTTTACTAATGCCAATTATTTGTGCTTCTTGATCACCTAACTGATTCATTCCAATTAGTTTCATCATAACAAAATTTTTTAAGCTTATAAAGAATCAATGCAAGTTTTAGAACACAAAGATACCTCATTGCTTGAGCTGATAGCCATAAGTGCATGATTTGTTTCTTCAGCTTCAGTATGTTCTCCCCAATTGACAATCCCATCATCCATTGTCAGCAAACCCATCTGATTCTTCTCTTGCTTCCCAGCTTCTTGATGTTGATAAAGAGAATCTCTCTTCTTCTTTCCATCATGTATCCCCTTTGCTGTACATTCCCTAGCAAAGTGACCAGTGTTGTGACAATTGAAGCACTCAAGCTTCTTTTTGTCAAAGCCAACTAGGCGTTTTTTTCCATCCAACGCGAACTCTCCTTCCCTTCTTATAAGAACTTTCTTCATTCAAATAAGCAATACATTGCTATTTGCCAATTAATTGTCCATCTCTTCAATATCTACATCATCAATCTGTTCCAAATCTTCATGAAGTAAGTCCAAATCTTCTGTTTGTTTGGCAAAGAGGGAATAGATTACTTCATCAGCAAAACCAGCAAGGACTTCTTTTTCAGGAATATTGGTTGAAGAAGTAGAAGGAGTGCAAGAACTGTATGCACCAGAAAAACCAGACTTAACCTTATTAGTGCTACCTTTGCTTTGTGAAACAAAAGCAACATTTTGAGCACTTGAAGATTGTTGGGAATTCACTTTACCGTGAGACATCACAGAATTAACCATAGTTTATCATAGTCTCCTAACGCGAGACTAGAATAGAGCAACTAATGTATAGTTTAGAAGCGTATGGGCTATAAATACCCTACCTATGGCTTCCATACAGACCGTTTTTTTCCATTTATCCATCTAATATCACAAGTCCCATTTTCCATCTCTCTAGCTCTCTCTACCACTAAAATACTTTTCATGTGGTTTCACGTAAACCAAGAACCACCGATCTTAGTTTTGTAGACCTTCAATTGGTATCAAGAGCCATGGTTTCACCTTGGGATCTTTAGTGTTTTGTTGTGGTGGCTTATTTTTTTTCAAGCTTATTGATTCGGCTTATTATTTTTTTTTGTACTTAACGCATATTTTATTTTCGTTTCAACTAATTTTTTTCGTTAGTGGCAAACTTACATTGGGCCTTTCTAATTAGTTTTATTTTGGGCTTATGTCCCACCAATGTGCGTTTTGGTTTGATATAAAGGAAAAACAACAAAACGTCTAAGTTCATTTTACCATTAAGGGTGCGTTTTGGTTTGGTCAAAGATAAAAAGCTGCTTCTTTCCTTCACAAAAACATAGTAGTTTTTTGCAGTTTTGGTGTTCTCCTTGGTCTCGATTTGAAGAGAAGAAAAAGGTGCCAACAAGGTGTTTGATATATTGCTTGAACCGATCTAGTATCACCGATCGAGTCCTTTTTCATACAACCGAACTAGCTCATTCTTGTGTGGACCGAACGAGCAACATTCAAAGAGGACCGAACGAGTGACAATAACAATGATCGAACGAGCAACAGTTTGGAAGGATCGAACGAGTACAATAACAAGGATCGAACGAGCAACAGTTTGGAAGGATCGAACGAGTACAATAACAAGGACCGAACGAGCAACAGTTTGGGAGGATCGAACGAGTGAAACAACTCAAGGATCGAACGAGAAGAATCTTTGTAGGACCGAACGAGTTCTTTTCTATAGGATCGAACGAGTGATAATCGACTTGGACCGAACGTGAACAAAAACTTAAACGTTTTAACAAATTTTCGGTTTTCGGTTTTGTGTGACGTTAAATGACGGGACTAGAGACCTATCTCATTGTGACCGTGTCGTCGTTTCGATCATCGTGGGTATATTTCGTTTTCGACCGACGCTTAACCGTAGCCACCCCGCGAGAAGGTATTTACTATACGAGACAGACACAAATATTAATAGTTCAAACAGAAGAGATGAAAAAAATAAGAGGGAAATCATAGTTTTTCATTACTACAATTTCGAAAATGTACAAGATTAGTCCCTGGAGTTTCAATTCATCATCTTCACCGCCTTACCCATTAGTTTTATAACCCTCTTTGTTATAACAAGTTTTCACTCGTTCGTCCTTCATATTTTTGAACTTATCAACCGTTTTCTCATTTAAAGCTCAACTCAACGTAGTGCACCGTTTCACATCCGTTTTAAGCTCCATTAATCGTTTTAAAAAGCTTACGGTTCTTCACACGACAACAACGATTTCACATAAATTCATTTCGTTTCAACGTTTCTTCTGATTTTTGTAAAATCTCGCGAAAGATTCACATTCTTTTCTCGGTTTAAATCAAAGACTTGTAAAATCCCGTGAACGTTAATTGATTTTGTTGAAGTAGGTGCAACTTTGCATAGTAGGCCGGGTTGTATTAATATTATTAAGTGTGAACACGCTATCGGATTAAGTCAGGCATAACTGCTTAAGTGATTAACCGTTGTACATTAAAACTAAATTGGCAATGTACACTTGTATGATTTTTGCCCAATTTATTGTTTATGACTTACATTAGTACTTTTATGATGACAAAGCAAGATTTTAATGACGAGACCATGATCAAGTTGGATAAAGAATCATGAAAACTTAAAGGCAAGATTTGGAATTAAATTTTTTGTGACTACGGATTATCGTGTATCAACTTTATCGACATGAAGTGGTATTTTACGTTGGCCGTGTTCTTATTTTATCTTGAAGTCGGGTAGTTGGATGCATGACTTTCAATGATAACTTGCCTCAGATCTTAATTAAGTGAAGACTTGTTTATCTAGTTTCCATCAGTCAAGGGGTGATGGTTAAAGAACCTGTTAACTATCAATTAAAGGAGTTACATTGTAGTACCTCAGTGTTCACAAGAAACGCTTAGCAGAATTAGTCCGTTGTGGAATCAATCGCTAAAAGGTTGATGAAAGTATCTCTTACTTTGGCAAAGAATTGAGTACTTAGAGATTACTGAGCACAAATTCTCTACAAACCGTTCTTCCCAACATTAGTGCATGCTATGTCACAAGAACGGGAAATCCAAACTTCAGTTTCAAGTTTGGTAAATCTGGTTTACTTCATCATGTTTACAACATCTCAAAAAGCCTACAAGATGTGTTGTTTAAATGATAGCCAGAGAGAGGGTATTGATAGAGATTTGAATCAGTTAATTGATTCTCACGGGTAGAATCTGAGCTAAACATCTTCCCTCACACAATATTCAATAAATGCACGTCCAAGTGTTGCTGATGTCCGAACATGTCGAAACCAGCAAGGGGAGGAAAGATTCACCCTGAGCCTTTTACGAAGGAGAAGATCACCCTTGAGCTTATGGTCCCTTCTTGATTCTTAAAAGCTTGGACATGGAAGCATCTTCTTAATTTTTTTAAAGTTAGGCCATGCCGGAAGACAAATTCCTAACCGCAGAATATCAGCGCTTTAACTATGGCCTTTCTGGGTGGCATTTACTTCAGACAAATGGTGGGAAGTGATACCTGCGAACTTTTTTGTATGCATTAATCTTTCCAGTGGAAGCGGTGTGAGAAGAACTATTTCAAGCGTGATAAGAACGTTGGCTGAACCAGATAATGCTTACCCCAAAACGATCAATCACTTAAGTCTTAACTCTTATAGGAGCATTAATATTTTTGAATGTGGGATCCTACCAGTTCCGCAGTGCACTTAATTATTCAAACTTGTAAGTAAATACTTTTGAAACTGCTCAAGATAGATTGCTAGTCTGGTGGGAGAGCTTGAAACTTCTAAATAATGAATAAGTATGGCATAATTAGGGGGAAGCTGATTCATTGCTAAGTTTGGGGGGGGAACTTTAAAGCTACAAAATCAAGAATATGGTGGCCAACGAATTTAGGGGGGAAGCTAATTCTAGAAGCGTCTCCTTAACCGAATGGATGGTTACTTAGTCCCCGTGCCCTATTACAGTATTTCTCTACAATGTAACTACAAAGATGAGTCATGTTGGAGTGCAGACTATTGAAGTCAAACACCACATAAGACATCATCAGCATATGAAGCTTTATGGAAGTTCTTGTCATTAATCATTATGTACTTGTTATGAAAAGTATGTAATAATTCAGTAAATCGTACCCGTGGGGAAGATTGTGGGAATTCATATACGTGACGACATTACAAATTACCATAAAGTTTTATCATAGTCTCATACGCGAGACAAATAGGAAACTATGTATATTTAGAAGCGTAATGGGCTATAAATAACCCCTCTATGGCCTTCCATAGAGGGGTTTGAGTCCATTAGGCCATTTGTCAAGTCATATTGTATCCTTCATCCATTTTTCCATCTAATATCACAAGTCCATTTTCCATCTCTCTACTCTCTCTTACTAAAATGGCTTTCATGTGGTTTGACTCACCAAGACCACCGGATCTTAGTTTACGTAGACCTTCAATTATTGTTGGAAACACGAAAAGTGTCGGTCACTTCCAAAGTTGTAACAAGTCTTAGCTCGTATTAGTATAATGGATAAATTAGCAATGCAAGTCCGGCCCAAGGCCCTGTGAGACCCACTCATCCATGGCCAGCCGAATTGTAGTATAATAGACCCTCTCCTAGTCCTTGGCGAGGGTTGGTTGGTTCCATTTTTCCAGTACATTTCAATTGTTATACTATCATCCATTTTCCATCATCTTTCTCTCTAACATCCAACCCATAACGTTCACAATGTCTTGTTGATTCGTTAAGATTACTATTATTTCATCAATGGTATCAAGAGCCAAGAGTGGTTGTTTTTTTAGTTTTTGTGTTTGATTTGTGTTCAAAACCTTTACAAAGAGCAAATTAGTGATTAAAATTTTTTGGCTTAAAAACCTTAATGTTTTCATTTTTATTGTTCCTATAGGGTTAGTAATACTAGTTGTACAAGAATTTTTGCTAAAAACCATTAAAAATCGTGTTTTTTTGAGTTTTGAAAATTTGGGTTTCGTACTAGTTAGAATCGAACTAGTAAATCGAACAAGAGAAAGTCAAGAGTACGAGCTAAAGACTAAGGATAAAGCATAGTATGCTAGGTTTAAAGTTTGTAAATTGGAGTGACCTCCCTTAGGGGGAGATTATTGGAAACACGAAAAGTGTCGGTCACTTCCAAAGTTGTAACAAGTCTTAGCTCGTAGTTAGTATAAAGATTAGATTAGTAATCTAGTCCGGCCCAAGGCCCATGGGAGACCCAACTCATCCCATGGCCTGCCATTGTAGTATAAATAGACCCTATCCTAGTCTTGGAGAAGGTTGGTTATTCCATTTTCCATACATTCATTTTATACATTCATCCATTTTCCATCATCTTTCTCTCTAACATCCCAACCCATATCTCACTATTGTTCTTTTGATTGAACACGTTTTGGTTTAATCGAGTCATAAAGTTGCTTATAAGTCTGTTTCAAATGCTCATTCTCAGCAACAAGTTTTGTCACTCTATGTTCCAATTCAATGTTAAGAGTCTCAATTTCATCCATGTCTATTTTGACTGTATTCGCATCCACGTTTCCATTTAAGGACTTAATTTTCTCTTTTAACTTGACAATGACTGTGTCTTTTGCTTGAGACTGAGCTTTCAATTCACTTAATTCGAACAACTGAGTAAAACTCAGAGCATTTTGATTTAAAACACTGTTTTCTTGTTGAAAAATTTCTTGATTAAGTTAGAACAGCTCCAAAGTGATGCAATGTTTTTCAAGAGTTGTAAAACACTTGCAAAGTTTATCGTAAGTTTCTTTATCAACAAAATCCTTTTTCTTGACAAGCTCAGTCTCGAGTTCGAGACACTTTTGACATTCAATCACAGTTTCACCACTAGACAAATTCACAACAGTCCTTTACAAATATCCTATCAATGGATGTTTCCAAGAGATTCGTGTCATTTTTCACTCAAACTTGATATCCTTTTAACTTCAAAGGTTCTGGACTCCAAGCGATGTTGTTCGACAGCCTGTATTCATTTGAAATAAAAGATCTTTTGGACATCAGCAATTCTTCAACACAAGTATTGGTTGAAATTATTTGGAAGATATCTTTTAAATCTTTTTATAAATGGAACGATTTCATTCTCGAAAACAAGCCTTTGTAGATCAAACACCCCACGTGCCCTTCAGTGATAGCTTGCAGTGGTTCCTTTTCTTTGACAACGACTGATCAAAGTCCAGTAAGAAGGCGTTTAAGCTTATTCAAGCAGTATTCACCATACTTACTGTAGGAAGTTCTTTTTGGAACTCTTACAAGACGTTGTGGAAGAATGAGATGTATGGGTCTAAAGGTGGACTGAAAGTCGCTTCCAAATAGGCATGTTCACGATTATAAAATCAGATTGACGAACAAATCGTATGATAAATCGTTTTTTAAGAATGGCATAATTGAATGGGTTTCGTGTTCACTTTATGTTTCTCAAACAATGGATCTTGTTCTGTCAAAAGCATTTGTGAACGACTCACTCACAAAGCATTAATGTTTCATCATAATCAGGAATCACAATAAGTATCCATTAAGAATGGTATTCCGTCATACAAGCTGTGGCTTTTGACTCTCCGAGCTGTACCTTCAGATAAAAGGTTTTTTCAAAACCGAGAGCTTGTTTCCGTGAATGATCAAAACAAATATTGGATATTAGTCATCATATGAGCAGGATTGACTCTTTGAAAAGGATGTTGTCAAGTTGCTTAATTTTCTTTTCTAAAAAAAGCAATTTCTCTATCAATATTTCTGTTTCTTCCAATTTTAAAATCATTTTGAGATCAGAAACTGTTTGCATTAAACAATTCTTTCTTGCACTTGTTCGAAAAGATTATGCATAAGTAGTACCAATCTCGGCATAACTGTTAATGTTTGATCCTGAAAGACTAGTTTTTTCAACATTTTTGCTTTTTTTTCAAATCTTAAACCTCTCTTTATAAACTGTCAAGCTCGTATTCAAAGTCTTTATTAACATTTTGTGGTGCAATGGGTCACTTGGTACTCAATTGTCAAACATAGACAAAACCAGAACCACTTGTTGAGCAAAGAGTTAGAAATTTTTGAACAGTTTCCTGTGTGTGTTCACTCAATACTTGTGAAATAAGGAATGATATTGCTATCTACTGGGTTATATCAGATTTCTGACGACTCACATATTGGACTGTACAGAAGATGTCATATCTGCTCACTTTTGATTGAATAATCATAGTTCAGATTATCTTGATTGTGTACCTCAGAGAGTGTATCTGAGCCATTCCTTGAAATTAGCCATGAGAGCAATCTTGGCTGAATTGAGTTTCATCACAATAGAGTCCATAGGCATCCAGATCATCACTTGATAAGCAAGACATTGAGTGTGATGAACTGACTCGCGAGTTTAATATCATGAAGTCCAGGATCAGCCAAAAAAGCTATTCTTCCTGCTGTTAAGCTTGACACCATTGCTTAAGCTTGAACCAACAACACTTTACGATGAACCATGTTACATACCCTTTTTCCTCTATGGGCTTAGTTGCACTGCTTGGCAATATAGACCATCCCCTTTGCAATTGTAACAAAATGAACAGTCCGTTGTTTCCCCGTGTTGCTACCACTTGCACCCGTGTTGTAATTTCTTGATGTTCCGGCAGCAATAATAGTTTGCTCCCCTAAACAGTTGCACAGGTCACTTTTTCCATCATAGAAGGAGCTTGTTGACGAGGTTTTGACGAAGTCCTTAGCTGATTGATCGTAGTGGGATACGGGATATGCAACAACCAGTTAAGAATGACCTCATGTGAATAATTCGTCAATTGGATCTCCCCCTTCCTGGAACAAACTGGAAGCCACCTAGACTGGAGTTGGGTTGGGAAAATTCAGGTTGTTGCTGTTGATTAGGTTGTGGAACATATTCCAATTTGGGGGAATTAAGGTTATTGAGAATAAACGTTGGTTGGTGAACGGTGGTATTAAATACTATACTCATATGTTGGATAATAATTGAAAGAGTGTTGATTGAATGGTTATTGAGAATTGGTGATGTATGATAAGGTGTAACAAAATAGTGAAGACTGGATAAGGTGAAACGTGAGTTTGAGATAGAGAACTGTTGGCGAGGGTGTAGATGAGATTGATAAGCTGGCTGAGTTAATTGGTGAGATGCAACCTAAGCAAGAGGAAATCAGTGTATGCCGTTTCATGCTCAATGCGAACCTTCAATTGCACTGTCCGTTCCATCGTTTGATTGCAGATAGCATGGAAGTTGATCAACATTGGTAGTGTGCAAGTCTTTTGACCAAGTTTAACATCAGTACAAATTACTAACTCCATTCCATGCAGAAGAGGGTATAAGAACATGGTGTTCACTTTGAACTGCTCAACGCATCTTATAAATGTTCATGATCATAGAGTAACAGAGTGAACCTCATAGTACTATAATGTCAAATTTCTTTGTCATGATCAAATGAGCTTTAAAAAGGGAAAAAGAATTTAAACGATTATCTGTGCCTTATGTGTTACTTGTTTATGCCTTTAGGGTGTAGTTTTGCTATATTATGTCTATAGGTATGAGAGTTTAAAACATTTAGGACTATGTGTGCTAGTTGTTTACTTGAATATACCTTATAAAACTTAATGTGCAAAATTAATAAGTTGTGTAAAACATGAGGGGCCAAATATGTCTAAGATGAAAATCATTTTTACACCATCAAACCTCACCCGTCTCTTTCACTGTACACACACTCAACACACACTCAAACACACACACGAACACATCACAACTTCCATCTAGCTGAATCACTCCTTTTCAAAACTAAGGTATAACTTTAACCTCGATCTTCATCTCCTAATCAACTCGAATCCCTAAAGGAATTGTGTGTTTTCGTCATTCTTGATCATAACAGCCCTAATTACAAAATTAGGGTTCGTCAAATCAAAAAGTGGTGAAAACGTGTAATTGTTAGAGGGCTTTTGTAGTTTTAGAAATAATAAATGTATAGGTTAACCTAGTTTGATCATTTGTTGTGTTAATAAATGTGTTATTGAAAGATTTGTGTTCGAAAAACTAGTGTAAAAGTGCGAAATAATTGAAACAAAATGATATGTTTATGAGATTGTTATTGCTTAATGAAAATGCTAGTTTAGAGTCGATATTGCACAAGTGTTAGACATCGATCGAGTATAAATCATATGGACCAAACAAATGATGTGTTATGAATCGAACGAGTGGCTAAGTGATAGGATCGAACGAGTGTCTTTTAGACTGGACCGAACGAGTGTATGCTAGAAAGGATCGAACGAGTGTATGTTGTAAAGGATCGAACGAGTGTATGTTGTAAAGGATCGAACGAGTGTATGTTGTAAAGGATCGAACGAGTGTATATTGTAAAGGATCGAACGAGTGTGAGGATCGAACGAGTGAGGATCGAACGAGTGTCTACATGTGAGGATCGAACGAGTGTCTACATGTGAGGATCGAACGAGTGTCTACATGTGAGGATCGAACGAGTGTTTATATGTGTTGATCAAACGAGTGAGGATCGAACGAGTGTCTACATGTGAGAATCGAATGAGTGTTTATATGTGTTGATCGAACGAGTGATTTTTAAAAGGGATCGAACGAGTGTTGCTTAGAAAGGATCGAACGAACGACCATTTGACTAGATCGAACGAGTGACTTACAATAAGGATCGAACGAGTGATTGTTAATATGAATCGAACGAGCCACTGTCAATGTGGATCGAACGAGTGCTTATAATAAGGACCGAACGAGCGTAATTTTGTGAAAAACCGATCAAGGTGTTCTTTTGAGGACCGAACGAGTAGAGTTGTCAACACTTGACCAATTTTTGACATAACACACTTTAGATCAAATTTTTTAACTAAGATTAAAATTCAACAAATCTCTTAGGTTAAAATAGACGGTAAAAGCTTGACAAAACCAAGGTTAACTATATTCGACTTAATTGTTAGGATAGGTGCCTTTGTCTTACACGCTATTTGTCTATCTAAGTAGATTGATCTTCAAAAGTGCTAAAAGTCATAACGGTTCTCATGAATGAATGATTGTGTTTTCTTATAAACTGCACTCACTCTTTCTTAAACAGACTCATGGCACTCTCAATAGCGGATCAGATTGCTTTGGATGATGCATTGGTGGCTCCCGCTGACCGACTTAAGATTGGAAAGTGTAATCTTCGCTTAAGTTCGGATGTCACATCAAAGGAAGCAACCCTTCAAGTGGTCTACGATGTGCTAAAGCTCACTCCTTTTTACAAGGCATTCCAAGTCACTGCAGATGCTCCTGAGATCTATATGCAGGAATTCTGGGCTTCTGCTTATGTTCATAATCGATCTGTCCGATTTAAGATGAATAACAAGAAGCACATCATCGGTCTTGAGCAATTCAGGGACATTCTTCAAATTTGCCCTAAAGTCGGTAATAAGAAGTTTGTAGACCCACCTCTTGAGAAGGAGATCCTCATCTTTCTAGCCAGTCTTGGTCATTCTGGAGATATAAGGAAGATCACTGACGTTAATGTCAATAAACTGCATCAACCCTGGCGATCATTTGCTGCTGTAATCAACAAGTGTCTCAGCGGTACACCATCATATGACAGTCTCCGTCTTTCTCAAGCTCAAATCTTGTGGGGTATGTACAATAAGAAGAACGTTGATTATGCATATCTTCTGTGGGAGGACTTCATTTTTAAGATTGAGAACAAAAATACGAAGAAGGGCAGTGCGATGTACTATCCTCGGTTCACCAAGTTAGTCGTCAACTATGTCATGGAAAAAGATCCTTCAATTCCTAGAAGAAACAAGGTCAATTGGCACTATGCCAGAGATGACCCAATGTTCACTACCATCAACGTCATCTCAAGGAATGAAACTACTCAGTTGTACGGGGCTATCTTGCCAGTGGCATTAACCAACGAGGACATCCGCAACTCTGAATCATACAAAGAGTATTATGCTAGGGCTTCAGGAACAATTCATACCTAGCATGTACTACGATTACGATGCACATGTTAAGGGGGAGCTTTTAGTGATAATGAAAAACTCTCAAAGTGTAAATCTTTTGATATTTATATCAAACACTTTGATTGAAGTTTTCAATGTTTTTGGAAGGATCGTGATGAAATACCCAAAAGACCGACCATGTTCTTAAATTTATGAAGTGATAAGGCGGTTAGGCTTAGGTTTTCAGATCCCATGATCCAGCCAGAACCAGAGGGATCTACCCAGGGATATCCACTAGTTAGTGTAGAAGTCCTTAGGTATGATTAAAAAGGAGAAAAAGTGAGAATTGGGAATAATGCCGACTGAGATGGAGCTAACACTGGAACAAACCCAACAAGGTGTTAGTTATGAAGTCTCGGTATGCATTGAAGGGGTTGAAGAATGAAAAAGAAAAGTAAGGATAAAGGGTGAAAATAAAGAAGCCCTCCATACACTTAGGCAGAAACCGGGTCAATACATATGCTGTCAGAAACACTCAGTGTTGTCTGACATTGAAGACAGTCATGGACCCAGTGACGCTATGCACAACCCCCTCCCAGCTACTCAAAGTCAGAAAGACTTTGTTTCAAAAACTTACAGAGATTACACTCCATGTCTATTGACTCTCTCACTCGTAGTTAGTTGATATGAAAGGTGGCACTCAGCTCCAGCCTCCGATCACTAAAATCAAAGTGCACTATTGAGTCTAGAGCCAAAAGAGATCATCCATAAATCTCATTAGGACACTTGTCAAAATTATGCTTGCTAAGTCACACCAATGCTGAATTTACAAGCTTACATTTTAGAGTCTTCGCATTATCCTTATGATTTTGCCAGAACATCAGAGTGAATTTATTCACAATGAGATGGAATTCCTGCTTGAGCCACATTTAAACAAAGCTCATGGTAGGTAACTTGTGCTGATTCTTTATGAATTAACTTGTGTTAACTGTGAAAAGAAACGATGGTGCGTTTCTATAAGATCCCCCAAACTTTTCCAGGAAAGGATCAACGGTTGGTAGTGAATTTTTGAAGATTGATAAACACTCTCGGTGTGTCACAAAAAAACAATTTTGTAAGTGATACACGATTGATTTTCAAATCACTTTTCTATTCAATCGGTGAGATAGGTATCACTGTTACACTCTATCGTGCTGTCTGCTTTGAAGACGTTCCGATTTTGAGACATGCTGAGTACGATGAAATCTAATACTTATGTGTTAGAAGGATTCAATACTTCTGCTGGAAATCCTGTCAAAGAAGGATTCTTCTTAAATTGTAATTTTTTTTTTTTTTTTTCTATCTGATCACAGGTCGATCCTTACGGATCCGAAGGTTTCTCCAACCAATCCTGGGCGAATGACAAAGCCATATTTGTCCCCTCGCTTTATTGCTAACTGTCTTATGCAGGTTATTTAAAATGGTGGTGGAGGTCCCTGGTTCCAGCTGTCTCACAAGATCCATAACCACATGCTATAAACCCGACCGACAACTATAAGTCATCATGAAAGCTCATGTACATGTCGCAAGACTTCCGTAACTCTGATACCACAACATCTTTCAAGAAGTGTCGAAGTGTTAAAGTAAATGAAATTTCATGATGATGCAAACATTTAAGTTTTCAAGAATAGTATGAGCAATGTTGGTCCAGAAGTCGCAAGGTCACATGTTGGCAAGATACAAGATGGCGTAGAGATTGTGCATTGGCTTGATGATTCTAGATGCTAAAGATCACAATGTCAAATACATGTTCACATGGAACATGCTCAATCCATGAAGTCAATGATCACTACAACATATTCATTAAGGAAAGTCAAGAGTACAAGCTAAAGACTAAAGGATAAAGCATAGTATGCTAGGTTTAAGGTTTAAATTGAGTGACCGCCCTTAGGGGGGAGAGTGTTGGAAACACGATAAAGTGTCGGTCACTTCAATATAACTGGGTCCTTAGATCGTGGGTTAGAATCAGGATTAGATTAGTAATCTAGTCCGGCCCAAGGCCCATGGGAGACCCAACTCATCCCATGGCCGGCCATTATAGTATAAATAGTCCCTCTCCTAGTCTTGCAGAGGGTTGGTTGTTCCATTTTTTCCATCACTGCATTTTATACTTTTCTCCTTATTTCCATCCTTTCCATCGCAACATCTCTAACCACATCGTACCCTTGTTCTTGGTTTGATCTTAAGATTTATGATTACAGGATTCTTCATTTATCACGAATTTTACGAAGATTTTTCATGAATTTTTCGGTGGAAAATTCTTTTAGCCACGATAATATTGAATAGGTTGCAAATCGTGAAGCGTAGACGGGCGGTTCGACCTCCCGGTAACTTTTGTAATTCATTCTAGGAGGGATTAATTGGGAAAATACTTTTAGCCACGACAATAGTTGTGAATAAAAGTTTTTTTAATTGTTTACCATAAAATTTAACGTAATAGTAGCAAAGGTTGAAAAAATCGCGAATCGATAGTCGGGCGATCGACCTGTCTGTAGCTTGTAATCGTTCTAAGCGAGATTAATCGGTGAGTATCGGTCAACCTCCCTATTATACGACACATTCATGATTGGTGACAATGGGTTATTAACATGGTTGTAGTGGCTTATATTATAATGGAACCCATGCATGACCGGTGATTATAGCTAATTCATATGGGTCAATCATGGGTCATGTACTTAGGATATCATTGGTCACATTCAGTATTAACATCATATGGGTCATATACATTGGGTTGTGAGTGTTAGAGTGTCATGTCGAAACATCATGACTTGGTGGACAATGGGTAATTAACAATAGTCGTGTGAATTGGGTTGTAGTGGATTATATGTAATGGAACCATGCATAAAACTGGTGATTATGGCGATATTCATATGGGTCATGGGTCATGTGCATTAGGATATGTAACACCCCTATTTTTACATATAGCAGCGGAAGCTAATCTGGGGTATTACTTCAAGGTACAACAGTCATAATCATAGAAAACGAATCAAAAAGAGTCATTTTTTGAAAATAAAGTTATCATTCATTATTTTTCAGAGTTTGTACAAACGAGCGGTTCCCAAAATCTACAATAAAGTTTGAATGATAATGGTTTTTCCATCGTCATGTCCTCGCCACTCCGTGCCATTAGTTACCTGAGATAAAATGCTAAAGTCAACACAAGTTGAGTGAAATCCATAGGTTTAAGTAATATAATTTGAATGCAAATGCGATATTTGGGGTTAAGTTGAAATACACCCAGTATGATAAACCTAAATTCTTTATTGCCATTAGCTCATGAATCCGATGCCTTAGGTTATAATGATAATATTGCCCCTGCGGGCACCTTTGCCAAAATACCCGCGTGATTTCTAATGATGTGCAATTGGTTATCGTTACTGGATACACCAACGGGGAGTCCAACCCAAATATAAATATTCACAACATTTTGGATTTTGAGATTGGACTTGAACTACCGGAGGTTGGACGTCTTCGGTGCTTCCGTTATTAGTAGGAAGCATCGTGTCCTTTGTAACCTCGGTATCACGATTCATTACTTTCGGAGAAGAAGATGAAGTAGAAGGAATCGCGGGTCCTTGATATGCAACACCACTTCGGGTGGTGATACCTTTCAAATCTTCCTTCGGGTTAGTAACGGTGTTACCCGGGAGAGTTCCCGAACCTGAAGTAGAGGCGGTATTAGAAGTCACGAACTTGGAAAGCATGTCCGTTAAATTGGCCATTTGGTTTTGCAAGGTTTGGCCTTGGTTTTGCATATTCCTCAGAACTGCATCATTAGCCTTGACGTAGTTGTCAAAATCAGTTTTGGACACACCATGTGTCTGAGGAACAGGAGCTTGGTAAGCTGGTGGTTGATTAACCTGGGGTCGGTAAATTTGGCTTTGGTTGAAATTGTTCCCTCGGTTTTGATTGTAATTGTTTCCCCGATTGAAATTGTTTTGATTATTTCCTTGATGGCTTTGAACGGGAGGAAAACCGGGAGGTCGAATTTGATTTGCAACCATCTGAGGTCGGTAACCGGTATTTCCTTGGTTGAAATTTGCCGCAGCGGCTTGTGACACATACTCTTGGATATTGTCACGATAAATGTTGCCATCGGTGGCTGGACAATTTTGGTAAGAATGACCACCCCCACAAGTTACACAACTTTGCTCGACCGCTTTTACGGGAGCTGGGGTTTAGTTTTTCTTATAGAGAATCAATGCTCTAACCATATCTTTAAGTTCAGCAACATCGGGTGAAACTGTTGGGGGTAGAAGAGCTCGTACTCACTTTGGTAACGACTGCCTTGCTTCATGATTGACGAACTTTGGATTTGCTCTAGATGATTTTTAGGTATTCTCGAGGCATTTTATCCAAAAAGTTACCACCCGCAGCGGAGTTCAATGAATCTTGATCATTCGAATTTAGGGCATTATAGAATGTATCGAGTTGATGCAATTATGAAAACCCATGATGCGGGCATCCCCTAAGAAGATCATTGAATCGGTCCCATGCCTCGTAAAACGTTTCATCAAATTTTTGTTGAAATCTCGTGATTTCATTTCGAAGATTTGTTGTTTTAGAGGGAGGGAATAATTTGTTAATGAATTTCGAAACAAGATCATCCCATGTAAGAATCGATCGAGGGGGCTCTTTTTCAAGCCAAATCCGGGGCTGCTTCCCTTAGGCGAATATGGGAAAAGCATAAGCTTAAACAGTACCTCGGGACGTTCAGGAATTCATGTAGAGTGATCTCGTTGAAATATCGGATGGGGGGGTGGGCATGTGGGTCTTCTTTATCATGTCCAAAAAATTGCTTGTTTTGAACAAGATTAAGTAGACCATGCTTGATCTCAAAGTTGTTCGCGGTAATTTCGGGAACAACGATCGCATCCTCGTAACCCTCGGTGGGTGCTTCAAGCAATTGCGCCATAGTACGATTATCGGCCATCGTAACTATGGGAGGATTGTTATTTGGTTTCTCAAGATTTGGTGGTTCAACAGAAGTTTTTTGGACTTGCTGTTGTCGACGTTTACGGGCTTGAGAACGAGTGCGCATGCACAAAATAGAAATATAAAAAGAAAATTTACACTATTTTTTTTTTGGTTTTTCAATGATTTATTCATAATGTATTTTACCGGACAATGAGATAAGACAACTTCAACCAAATAATCTACTTACTTCATGGTAGCTCTCAAAAAGATAAACGCACAGGTGAGCGGAGGAGTAGGAATAGCGCGAAGCTTATTTCTCCTTTCGGGTCGTAGTTCCTTGGAACAACCCTCCTTATACCCACTTTTTAGCTTGTTTAACTTTTCAAGGTGAGCCGTATGTCGTAAAAGACACAAATGGCAAGTTTTTGAATCTTTTGTTCGAGTTGGGAACCAACAAGTTCACCGGAGGTTATTATGATAATACCTCAATTGAGAATATTATATTTTGGTATTTTACCAATTTGTGAATTTTATTTCTTTTTATGGAAAATGTTTTTATATTTTTGGTTTTTCTTTTGTTTTTATATGATAATTATACTAAATAAAAGAAAATGAAACATATTTTTTTGCACTTTTTATATTTTTATAGAAGAAAATATTCACAGATTTAAACAAAAATTTTCAACCGTAATGATAATCTTTTTCACAACCTCCCCGGCAGCGGCGCCAAAAATTTGACTCGCTCGTTCTCACACCTTTTTATATACCAATAAATATCAACACACAATAAGGATCAGAATCACGCGAGACCAATGAAACCGGAAGCAGTATAAAGTGTTCCCGGGTCGTTATGTCCCAACGAGGCTAGAGATGGAAAATCGAAAGACGATTGATGATTGGTGTTTGAATATGACAAGGATAAGATTATGATTGAGCACTAAACCTAATTAGCAAATGTACACAAAGATAAACAAGGAAAAGAAGCTAGAACAATCATAGAAGCTAGGAATGGCGAAAACACTTAAAACTTTTTAAACTAAGACTCAAATAAGCTCAAATAAACTTAAGACGAAACAAAATAAGCTAGACTAACTCTAAATAAGCAAATTCAGCAAGCAATTAAACTAATTAAACAGAGTACATAGCAGTTTAACATCAGTATAACAGTATTATCTACCAGTACTAACTTTTAATGTTTCAGTACTGCTAGCTTTTATTAGTACTGCTAGTTCTAATTAAAACACAAAGAAACAAGAAATAATCAAATAAGCTAAAACAGATATTTAACTATCTCTAATGAGCACTTAAGCATAAGAATAAGCAACCAAAATAGACTATAATGATAAATAAGCTAGAAAACTAAAACTGAATAACTTTTGAAATTATTTTGAAAAGGCAATTAAGTTCTACTGAAGACAGCAAACGAAAATAGGTTTAATTTACTCTAAAAAGCGAAGCAAATCTTAAATAAGCAGAAATAATAAGCTGATAAGCTAAATTGACCACTTGTCTAACAGACTAATTCCAGTATAACTTGGGAGTTAGTACTACTACCTTTGGAATTTCCGAGAAATAAACCAGCAGTACTAACTTGGAGTTAGTACTGCTTGTTCTAAACACCCCTTAAAGTTTTCAAAAATCATTTTTCTTTTCATCCTGATTAAAAACAGATTATCAAATTACAAATTAAAACACTTATAAGCAGACTTTAATCAAGAATAAGCACTCAAATAAGCTGAATTTTTCGAACAGTATTAACTCAAAACTAACAGTTTTATTAAATGAACTAACAGTACTAACTAAGAAAGTTACACAAATCACTTTTAAACTAACAACTCAGCAAGATAAGCACTAAACATTCTGATAAAGCACAAATAAGTAAACATAAGTAACGAATAAGCACTAATAAGCAATTCTACAGTCAATAGGAAAAACAAGAAAAAGAGAGACTTACAACACCCTTGCTCAAAACAGGGTCAAACTAAGAATCTACAAGCTCTAGCTTGCATAAAACAAGCTAGTGAGAGTCCATAAGTCCCATCAAACTGGCTTATCATCCAAAAAAATAGGTTATGGTGTATTAGAGTGATTTTTTGTGTTGTTTCTTAATATTATAACTTTTTAGTTTTACTTATGAAAAACTGCTTATAATATAGCTATTTTGAGAGCTTTTTGAACTCAATATTAGCACAATTAAGAAAATTTCACTTGGAATTGTAAATTGACTTAAAACCTCAAATTTGCATTAAAACTTGAAAGCGTTACAAAGCTGAAAGTAAAAGCTGTAAATGACTTAAAATAAGCTGAGTTATATTAAATTTTTAAGCTAAGATTAAAAACTAATAGTTAAACTTAAGATTGCCTAAAGGCTTACTAAAGGCTCTATTTATGCGATGTCTTGCAAAATAAAACCTCTTGGACTTGCAGCTTGTGCTTCTTTTGTGAGAGCAAAAACTAAGTGTGCTTGTTGTGTGAGGTGATTCTCAAGCAAATCCCTGCCTTCAATTTCTTTTGTGCTTTTGAGTTAATCTCAGCATTGAAAATACTTGGGATGGTGTTGGGGAATTGCCATCATGAACTGATACAGCTAAGGGGGAAATAGTAGGGTGGTTGAAATGATTTTGGCTAGGGTGTCGAGTGGTTTTGCAGGGTAGAAGGTATGGGACGACATCCAAGTTGTAACTGGGTTTTGTTGGGGCGGGAAAGAAGGCTTTTGGGGAAGTAGGCAGTTTTGTCCCCTCAAGTTATATAACTTGAATGCAATCTTTGCCCGGTTTGCAATTTTGACCCTTGTCTTTTAATTTTGTAATACAAACTGAGGTTGGTTGGTAAATTTTTAGTCCTCAAGTTGTATTTTCTTCCCTTGGTTGACCTTAGACTTTGTACCTATTCCATTCGTGCTTGGTTTGTTTGGTTTTTGGCTTTCTTTTTGGTTCATATCTTGAATTACCGTTCTGCACAATACAAATGCAAAACATACAAATACGATGTATTTGGTACGTTTTTAGTCATTTAAGTCCGTTTTTAATGGAAAATGGTATGTGTAATTAAGCACATACCATTGCCTCATATTCAATTCTTTTTTACGAAGAATATGTTGAAGGCTCTTGTGATCAGTGAAAACTGTACACTTTGTACCGTATAGATAGTGTCTCTAGATTTTAAGAGCGGATATTACTGCTCCGAATTCAAGATCATGAGTGGTATAGTTTTCTTCATGAGGTTTGAGTTGTCGAGATGCATAAGCAATGACTTTTTCTATTTGCATTAATACAGCTCCTAGACCTTGAAGAGATGCATCACAATAAACGACAAAGTTATCGCTTCCTTCTGGTAATGCTAAGATTGGTGCTTCACAGAGTTTTTGTTTAAGGAGTTGAAAAGCTGATTCTTGTTCTTCGCCCCAGATATAACTCTTGTTTTTCTGGGTTAATTTAGTCAAAGGCTTTGCAATTTTTGAAAAACCTTTGATAAATCTTCGGTAATAGCCGGCGAGTCCTAAGAATTGACGCACTTCTGTGGGTGTAGTGGGAGATGTCCAATTCTTAACAGCTTCAATCTTGGCAGGGTCAACATGAAGTCCTTGACTATCGATGAGATGACCAAGAAATTGCACGATATGAATCCAGAAATCACATTTAGAGAACTTGGCATACAATTTCTCTTTTCGGAGTAATTCCAAGATAATTCTGAGATGATTTGCATGTTCTTCTTCGTTGCGAGAATAAATAAGAATATCATCGATAAACACTATTACGAATTTATCCAGATAGGGTTTACACACACGATTCATGAGATCCATGAATACAGCAGGTGCGTTTGTTAAACCAAATGGCATGACTTGAAATTCATAGTGTCCGTATCTTGTTCTGAAAGCAGTCTTAGGAATATCTTCTTCCCTTACTCTTAGTTGATGATAACCTGATCTTAAGTCGATTTTTGAATAAACGCTTGAACCTTGAAGTTGATCGAATAAGTCATCGATCCTTGGTAATGGATAACGATTCTTTATGGTAAGTTTGTTCAACTCTCGGTAATCGATACACATTCTGAAAGATCCGTCCTTCTTTTTAACAAATAAGACAGGAGCTCCCCAAGGTGATGTACTTGGTCGAATGAAACCTCGGTCGGTTAGTTCTTGAAGTTGGTTAGATAACTCCTGCATTTCTGAAGGAGCCAATCTATAAGGTGTTCGAGCTACAGGTGCTGCTCTGGGGATTAAGTCAATTTGGAATTCTACTTGGCGAACGGGAGGGAGACCAGGTAGATCTTTAGGAAAAACATCTGGAAATTCTTTGACTACGGGAATGTCTTCTAGTTTCTTCTCGTCTGATTTCGTCTCCTTTACTTGAATCATGAAAACTTAACAACCTCGGGATATATACCTTTCGGTTTTTATACAGGATATGAAATTTAGTCAAGTTTTACTTTGATCACCTCGAATGATTAGAGTTTCACCGTTGATAGGAATGTGAACAACTTTTTCGTCACAGAGAATTTTGGCATGATACTTGGATAACCAGTCCATACCGATGACAACGTCGAAACTACCAAGCTTAATTGGCATGAAATCGATTTTGAAAGGTTGATTTAATAGAGTTAAAGTGCAGCCTTTAATAACAGTGTTTGTGCTTACTAAGTTTCCGTCAGCCATTTTGATATCATAAAAGGTATCTATTGTAATAGACGGAATATTTAGCTTAGAGGCAAGAGATATGGATATAAAGCTTCTATCAGCTCCAGAATCAAACAATACTTTGAATAAATGCTGATTTAATAGAAACATACCCGTAACTACGTTCGGGTCTTGTTGAGCATTCCTATCTTTCAGAATGTAGGCTCTTCCTTAGGCATTGATGTTGGTTTTGCGGTACTAATTTGTATAATGCCCTTTTTCTCCAAAGGCATGACATACAACTGCTACTGGTAGTTGATTACTTCCAGTAGCTGGCCTCTTGTTTTGGCAGTTCTTGCTCAAATGGCCCACCTTGTTGCAAATATTACATTTGCCAGTACAAGGTCCGGTGTGATGGAAATTTCATCTCTTGCATAAAGGGAGATCTCTGGCATACCTACTGTTTTCTGATGGAGTAACATCATAGGCTCTACCAGCTTCTTGCCTTTGGTTTTGTTGTTGACGATTGTTGTAGCGATTATTGGTGTTGCGGTACTTGTTGTTGCTGCGGGAGCTGCTGTTAAAAGTTCTTCTGTCGTCAAGATTTCTTTTTTTGTCACTCGATACTTGCATTGGAGTATGCTTAGTTACATGATCCATTAGCCTTTGGGCTATGTTGATGGCTTCCTTTAAAGTTTGAGGTTTAGAGGCAGTAACATTTCCTTCAATGCTTCGAGGTAGTCCCCCGATGAAAGCTTCTAAGAGTTTATCGTTGTTTGGCACCATGTTTGGACATAGAACCGTTAATTCTTGGAATCTTCTAACATAAGGTTTAAGATCATTTCCCTTTACAATCAGATTGTAAAGTTCTTCTTCCATCTTTTGTATCTTAGATCCAGGATTAATTTCTTGTTCGTAGCAAGCTTTTAAAAACTAAGTCCAGGTGATTTGATTGGCTTGCTCTATTCCTACATAGGCTGGGCATATGCATTCTACCAGGACAAGGCATCGTCAGTTAAAGTACCAGTAGCAAATGTTACTTTATTCTCTTCGGCACATCTGCTACGGGAGAATATGAAATAAAATTCGGTTCATTTCTAACCAGTGAATATGGCCTATGCTCCTTCCGTACATTTAAAGTAGAAAGGTTGACACTGATAACTCTTGTAGTTTCCCATTTTCACTGCAGAGTTCTGTTGGTCTGGTGTTCTGGTCGGGTTTACTAGCACGTGCCATTGTCGTAGCTGTTGCTTCTAGTGCCGAGGTGACCACTTCAGCAAACTACTTCCACTCTAATGGGCATCTTGAGTCATAGCCGGTGCTTCCGTTGTTGATGCTCTTTTTGGAGGCATTCTATCAACAAAAAATAACACGTAATAAGAATGATATCACAAGTATAATGCTTATTCTTCTTTAAAATGATTAAAGAGAAATGCTTATGTTTTGAAATGCTTAAAGAATAATGCTTCATTTAAGCATTTTTAACAATGGTGATATCTAAAGGTTATGGTATGATGATGAACGTACGATAGATGAATGATGAATAATGATGAGATGAATAAAGTGGTAAGAAACAATAAGGTAGATAACGGGATTGCCTTTGTATTTATGATCAAATTTCCTTAAGTACTATAATAGTCAAGATTTGACAAGTTGTTTTTATTATACCAACATCCAGTGGCTAGGTTAAAGCTAATAAACTAGATTTAACTAGAACTGGATGATCAACTCCATTACGTTCTTGAGTTCGATGATGGAATCCATAAGATTTTCTATGTCTGCTTGGTGATGAGTTTCCATGTCGTTGATGACTTTCCTAATTCAGACAATCTATAGCGGGCTAGAGAAATTTTATGGTTGCATCCTATTTGCTTCCTTTGGAGTTTGGAAATCTGAGTATGAGCTTGCTGAAGTTCGGCTTCCAGAGCATCAAAATCTCGTTGAATAATTACAGTTCCGTTTCCGAGGCCTTCGATTACATTTTCAATATGCTCAATACGTTCGATGGGGATTGCATCTAGGCTATTTAAGATATCCAGGATTTGCTCCTCATGTCGCTCGATAGTTGACTTTCGAGAGGTTTCGCCAATCTCAAAAGTTTGAGGTTGGAACGGGGTAGAAGAAGATGATTTTGTTGGTGAAAGAAGTCCTTTTGGAAGAAAGAACTCTTGAGGTTTAGGAGGTATGATAATTGGAGGCGGGATTTGTGATTTTTCATTATAGAAAGCTTGTATAACTTCCATGTAAGGATCATCGGGAAATAACGAAAGGGTCGGTGAAGCTAGCGGGACAATTCCAATTGAATTGGAAGCACTAGAGTAAGTTTTCCCTGGAGAGGATGGTCGAGGGAAGACATCATTCTGCTTAACAACCCAGCAGTAAATAACATAAGTTATTTATTTAGTAATATAATAGTTATGTAACTTTACATACCATTTCGAGAGATATAGCGGCACAGAGGACTTTCTTAGATGGAAAAAGAAAAGTAGTTATACTTAAGGTTTTAACCTTGTTCTCTATAACGTTGGCTCTTGATACCAAATCTGTAACACCCCCATTTTTACATATAGTAGCGGAAGCTAATCTGGGGTATTACTTCAAGGTACAACAGTCATAATCATAGAATAGACGAATCAATAAAGAGTCATTTGTGAATAATAAGTTTATCATTCATTAATTTCTTAAGAGTTTTTTCAAGAGAGTTCCCAAAATCTTTACAATAAAGTTTGAATGATAACAGTTTTTCCATCTTCATGTCCTTGCCACTCCGTGCCATTAGTTACCTGAGATAAAACATGCTAAAAAGTCAACACAAAGGTTGAGTGAAATCCATAGGTTTAAGTAATATTATTTGAATGCAAATGCGATATTTGGGTTACGTTGATATACACCCAGTATTGAAAAACATATTTATTATTGCCATTAGCTCATGAATCCGAAGCCTTAGGGTATGGTGATATGTTATAGCCCCTGCGAGTACCTTTTCCAAAATACCCGCGTGATTTCTAATGATGTGCAATTGGTTACACGTAACTAGGTACACCAACGGGGAGTCGCCCAAATAGATTCTATTCACATATTTACGCGTACTTCGGGAGTAATTATACTGGGTTCATGATTTTAGGGAGACTTAAAGCATCATTACTTAGGCAATAGTAAATTGAAATAGCATACAGAAATAATTGCATTCATGTTTATAGCATGTATCCCCCTCGCGGGTTTATAAAACATTTGAAATATTGAAATGCGAGGCTATGAACTCATCTGAATAGTTATATGGAAATTGATAGCAATGTATATGAAATGAATAGTAACGGCTTCGTCACGGGCAACCTGGGGTAATATATTTCAAGTCTTAGTTTGATTGAATATGTAAGATTTTACATCGATGTCCGTTTTGATATTAAAATTATCATAACACCGTTTGGGCCTTCATAATTAGAGTTCATTCAGTAATCGTTTGAGGAGCTAAGGCACTTTAAATCGTAAACCCAAATCATCAGTCAGAACGTAATACCAAGATGAAACTCCTTAATATGAAGCTCCCTAGTATTGTGGTATGATATGAATCCGGGACATGATTTTTGAAAGCACATCGATAATGAATGATATAATAGTTATAACATAAGCAGTTTTTGGCATTTTATTCAATATCTGGAAATGTTAAGCACGTCAATCGTTAATTAAAGTTATGTCTTGTAATATTTGAATGTGTTTTTATACTTTTTCAAAATGTTACATTTTTGACTTGCGTTGAAAGTGCCTATAATATAACCTTGGTGTTTGCACTTTTAGGACTTTGGTCCTCATGTTGTAAAAGATATCCCCAAGTAACCTTGTACTTTAAAAGTGACATAATAGACCCTTGTAGTTATAACTTTGATAAAATGACCCTTTTAGTCCTTTTAGTTATGAGTTTCTAAAAGTTACGATATATACCCCTTGCATGGATAATTTTTACAAAACATGTCCAAATTGCCATGCAAGCTTATTTTAACATTTCAATAGACATTTATAAGTTATAATAAACTAAAATATGAAGATTTAACACAACGCAAGTTTAAATTAACGATTCGTTAAGCTAGGAAGCAAAACGGGTCATATTAGGGTTTTAAAATGAAAACGCGCGGGTTTTAAGCTCAAATTCTTTCATGACTTATCAAAGCACTTATTTTAATGTTATTTAAGCTTATTGGGATAGATTATAACAATAGTTTACAATCTTAGCTTATAGATTAAGCAAAAACATGAAATTAGGGTTTCGGGTGTACGGTTTTGGATCAAAAAGTAAAAACACATAGGTTTTTGAGTTCAAAGCTTTATATTATGATTTTAGCATGATCATATGAACATTATAAAGGTATGAATATAGAATATAAGCTTAGAGAACCTGGTCTTGAGCTTATAGCTTAGAAACGGGTCGGAATTGAGACTTTTAGCTTCGTACGCCTAGAATAACGACTCTGGGGCTTCGTTTCTTGGTTTCTTTTGCTTCCTTTCTGTACTTGAGCCTTCTTAAGACCTCTTAGGATCTATTATAGAAAAGGTATTTGTGTTCTATGTAAGGGTTATAGAAGAGACGTGGGGATGAGAAAAATGAGTGTATAGGTGTATTTATAGTCGAATGACCTTAGAGCTCAAGAAAGCTTTCATCTGAGTTAGGAACATAAGGACTAGAGGGTGATGAGGAGAAGCTAATAGATATGGTGGTTAAGCTAGAAACTATCTTGAATGAGGTGTGTACCTCTTTTGATGCCGCGGCTAAGGATAAGAGAACACGCAACCATGTGATGAATTTTAAACAATATAAGTTGAAGATATTTGAAGAGAGGTGCTTGTAAGAGCTTATGTTATGAAGTATATAGTCATGGAGGTGGCGTGATTGCATATAGTACTTTGGATTGGTTAAAATGAATGAAAGGTGTATACGGGTCATTTAGGCTCATTAGGGTTCGGATTGAGATTTTTGCTTGTCATTTATAGTACATTTGATTAGGAATGATAGGTTACTGATCCTAAGACTTATATTAAGGATTATAATCAAAATTTGATAGGTGGTTTGGGTTAAAATGGGTAGAAAATGAGTAAACGGGTCAAAAGTTACAATTAGGGCATAATTAGGGTTTTCTAGCTTTGTTTCTTGTACATTGTTGTTAATATGGTGAAATGATGATGGAAAGTGATTGAGAATGTTTTAAATTAAGTTATTATAACTTAATTGAGTGTTGGTTTGGGTTTACAATGGATAAAAATGAAGAAACGGGTCATGGTTCAGAAACTAGCTCGTTTTTAGGGTTTAGGGTTTTGAATTAGGGTTTTGAGTGTAAAAAGATGTATGAAAGCTTATGAATAGAATAATTAGGGTTTACACATTGTATATTAAGTGTAGTAGCTTGCACACAAGTGATGGTGAAGAAATTAGAATGAAAATGGAGGTAAAACGGCTATTTTAGAGATCATGCTTAATGACTTGTACATTGAGCTTTTAGAGACTTGTACTTTGACTTGAAGAGTTTATATATTTCAAATGAGATGTTATATTACTTGTGCATATACTTTAGTAGCTTGTGCATTCACTTTAGATGTTAATCTTCCACAAAATTAGGGTTTAGAGATACCCGATAATGGTTTAAAGCCTGTTTTGATATAATGTTGTAATTGATACCTCATATGAGTAATGTACCTTGTAATAATGATATTATGATATTGACTTGCCATGTTATGATGTTTGCTTGACATATATGATAATAGGATTGCCATATGAAGGTTGCCTGAGCCCGTTAACTTTAGTTATGCAGGTTATATTGCATATTGAGATATTGGCAAGTAATGTAATGTAATAAAGCGAAAAATTTCCCTGAAAAAGGTGAGTTCATATATAATTGATAGTTTGTACATCATCTAACTTGATAGATGGATATTTACATATATGAAAATTGTGGGTTGTTATAATAATGAAACACAAATACGTGCCAAAGTTGATGGCAAGACAATAGTGTAACAACCCGAGTTTCACGATGCGAATGACGATCGCGAGTTTGATGTCAGTAATATAATTTTATGAGTTTTTCGTAAGCGAACGTCGACATTTAAATTTTTATTTGTCGTAAATAATTGTTTTCGTATTTTATTACGAACGGAAATTTTAATATTTATTTTTGACGTTTCGCGAGTCACCGTTTGACCACGCGTTCGTTAATCGTTTTAAGTATCGTAAAAATTAACGACGCGTCCCGTTATTATTTTTAAGATCGTAAATTTATTATTTTTACGAATGTCGCCTTTTGTTCCTTGTCGTGAACCGGACACGCGTTTTAAAATATACACATTTTATTAAATGTCTAAACCAAGAAAATGTAACGGAAAATAAAAATGATCACGGAAATATAAACCCGAGCCTTGGGTCGATAGCCTAACGAAACAAATGGCCCTTGTACTAAAAATATAAGAACTTTGAGATGGAGGGACTAAAGGTGGCAAGTAATCAAACTTATTTTCTATAAATACCAACCATACACACACATATAATTCTTTTACCAAAAACATTTCTCTCCCCCTCCCCACCTTAGCCGCCGGCTGCCACCATCGGAAAACTTTTCCGGTGATCGCAAACCGCCACGTAGCCGCCGGAAACCGCCATAAGTCGCCGAAAAATGACATGCATTCCGATCAACCTATATTTTCCGAATCCCCTAGTCATTCCCTACCTTTTCATCCAAAAATACTTCACATGCAATGAGTATTTTTCAATTAGAGTTCGGGTTAGTTTCAAGTCATTTCGGTTGAGAAGTGGGTTTATTAAAGCTAGATGAGTGTTTTAAGAGTGTTGGTTTGACTGGAAAAATCGTTGGGTTCGTTGTTGTTGTTTTGCCGCGAGTACGAAACCACAAGGGAGACGATTTCGATCAATTATTTTGCTTATTAAAGCATTGTGAGCATTCTTTCATATTTTGTTTCGTATGTTACATTATTTGATTGATTTTGAATAAATGCATGTGGTGAAATCCGAGCAAGCTTGCGTTAGATTAGATTGGAATTGATATTGGAGATGTTAAATGGGTTAGATAATGTAGATTTGAGGTTGTCGGAAGCCAAAAATATGGTTTAATGAGTTTTTAAAAAGTTAATTTCGAGCAGAAAGTTTGGCTCAGAAAACGAGGTTCGAAAAATCATAAAATTTGATTTTTAATGTTGAAATATGATAGAGTTCGTCCTAATGTATGTTTCGGTAATTCGAACGTCCCGTAACTCCTAATAACGAAGAAGTTACGGCAAAAATAATATTTGAAAACTAAGAAAATGCAATCAGCTATTTTGAGCTTATTTACATTCTGATCCGATTTTCAACGGCCGTTTTGGGCACCTTCGAGTCCGTTTCAGCCTTCCGGCGAAACACGAAAGTTGCTCGGAATGACGTTTTCTATAAAATCTCTTTTTCGTCAATGTCACGAAAATGCGATATAGCGGGTCAAAACTGATGGTCAAAGTCTGCGTTTTTATAAAAAATGTCAAAGCTACAGCAGATTCTTGCAGGGGCATGTTGGTCATTTTCTGTCTAGTTTCGGGTCTCGGCTAAAACTAAAAAGTTGTCCGGAATATCGTTTCGCATAAAATTTCTTCTTTGTCCGAATCGTGAAAACGTGATATAACGGGTCGTTTGGAGCGGGTCAGATTTGATAAAATAAATAAACATAAAGTCAAGGTCAAATAAAGTCTAGCGTTGACTTTTAAAAGTCAACGGGTTGATACTAAACTTGTCGTTTGTTTATAAAAATAATAAACGCTGTTATTTTTACGAGTATAACAATTTTGACGTAGCGACTTTTATAAATGGATGCATTTCTAAAAATAGTAACTTTTTTTGTAAACATACGGGATATAATCCCGATATGAGAAATAAATAACCACCTTGAACGTCGAGGATTCGACGAGACGAATTAATATTATTATGAATATAATTGGATAACGAGACTTACTAAAGATGGTAACTTTTCGAAAATGATAACTTTCTAAAAATAGAAAGTTTCTTAAAATAGAAAGTCTTCGAGTAAATTATAAAAGAACGATCGTAACCTAATATTGTAAGGTTTTAGGATCTAAGGCGCAAGTGGATTTCTCATCATATGTATGATATAACACCTCGTGTTTTAGGTCATTGTACGACATTATGTAATCCACTAATTATTTTTAGGGTTTTACGCGTTTGCTTTTAAATCGTAATCGTTAAGCTAAATCGCGTAAACTAAAAATGATCATACAATGTAAACGGGCATTAAACAATTAAATGTTTACATCAAGCAAGTGTTATATGATTATTTAGAGGATAATTATTATCATTGCACATTTTATTTTTATTGGTTACGTTAAGTGTTTACGTTTCGCGATAAAGTACGTTTAAGCCTTCCCGGAAGCACGTTAACTTATCTACGCTTCATCAAATACCCAAAATTATACCCAATACTTAAAGTTTATTTAAAACTTCAAGTATTTATCACTTTATACATATTCATTATGAAGGAATTCAAATCATAACTTTCAATGTACAAGTTATACATTTTTCCAAGTCTATACTACATTATACTTCAAATAATGCAAGAATACATTATATAAATGATCAAATACATATCTAGCTTATACATATACATATATTTCGTGTAATATGACTAGGAAAGCAAGATAGGACCAAGGAACCATCACAAATATCTTCATACATGCATCTTATATCAACTTGATCTCATGACTAGCCAAACTTATCCAAAGTGAGCTTCCACTTCCTTTCCATATCCTTCCACCTTGCATACTTCCACTAGACATAAAATATCTTCATAATATCTCATTAGTAGTATAAATATGCATGCACATGAAGTAGAAAACTCATTTACTTCATTCCTTAACAAAGAAATCACAAAAACTCTTCCTTGTTACTCCTTACACCCCACGGCTCAAAACCCTCTCCAAACACAATCCATACTTTGATTTTCTTTCACCATATTAGTGTTTACATATCATACTTAAGGTATTCTAAGAAGAATTGAAGGGTTGGTTAAGCTTTGAAAGGGTTTTAACAAGATATTGCAAGATTAGGGTTTTTGGTAAAAATTAGGGTTTCATCCTAATTTTTCAAGCCAAGAGGTTTAATCACAAGGGTGTGATTGTTATTCTTATAGGGTGTGATTGTTATTCTCTTCTCTACTCATCCACACAAGGTTATATCAAAAGCTTAATCTATTCATATTTAAGATTTTATGTGTTCATATGCTTTACTTAGTTAAATCACCATCTAGGGTACTTTTGAATATGTGAAATGGATTTTTACATATGATCATTATTTTGTACACTTATTTATATGTTATATGAATGTTAATATGATGTTAGAATGGTAGTATAACTCTTGTACACACTTGGTTAAGTATAACATGTTTATGAACAAATTAGGGTTTTAAAAGATTTACTTAATAAATTACAAGTGAAAATGGTAAAATAACATGTTAATCTTGTTATCTTGGACTCACATGAGCAAAGTATGAACTAATGAATTTAATATATGTAAGACATAAGATATAATTGTTGTAAAGTAGTCTGTTAACTAAGTGTTGAATCTAAATGGTACAAAAATCATGCTTAAAACATGTCTAAATCACAAAACCTCAAAGTTTCTGTTTTGGTTCGACTTTGAAAGCACCCATATTATGTTTTATAAAGATAGTACATCTCATGAGGATTCACAAAAATGATAAGATAAACTCAAAAAATCCGATTTAATAACGATGAAGATACGTAGGTACGAGTTTTACGACGCTAATTACTTTATAAATAAAATTTTATAAAAAGTTACTATTCATGGCAGAAATCTTTATACAGAAACTTATACTTTATAAACATCAATAATATGATAAAACTTTCAATTACGAGAACGTGTTCGAAAGAATCGCTAAAAACGGAGCTATAACGAATAAGATACGGCTAAAACGGGTTTTACGTTAATTAAAAGTATAAAAACGATTATATAGCTGTTATGAACAGTAAAAACACTATTCATCACAGAATCTCAAAAACCTAAAAATATGATTTTATGATCACTCGTCTTAATACGAAAGCGTGGGCGTAAGAAACGCGAGAAACGGGCTTAAAACGACAAAGTTATGTCATTTTTACTAAAGGCGTAATTATAAACGTTTTTACTTTATAATTACGATTTCACTTAAACAAATAGATGGTGATATAGCTATATAGATTATATATGTTATTAGTTATCGAAGTGCTATATTACTAGGGAATTTCATAATGAGGCTTCTTCGGATGGCGTATTGACGAGTTGTTGGATTTACGATTTAAAGTGTCCTAACTCCTCGTACGTCATGTCATGACCTCTTAAATTATGATAGCCCGAACGATAGTACGATGATAACTATATAGGATTATATACAGTTGTTGTTAGACAACGTACTTGAATACTGATTCGACCTATATTAACTAGGTTGCATTCGAGCGTTAGCGTGACGCGTTTTTACTTGGGATATTTTGTTATCAGTTTACTCACTCAAGGTGAGTTCATAGCCCCATGTTTTACAATTATTAAATTACAAGTTTTTGGGGTGAGAAACATATGCATGTTTTACAAATTGGACGCAAGTGTACATTTTATCATGATTACGTTTTGCCTAAGTAGCGATAACCCACTATGCCCATGAATCATGAACTGTCAATTACTGGAATGTGAGCGCGAATGATTATAGATAGATCTATTTGGGATTGACCTCCCCGTTCGGGTGACTAGCTATCACTGGAAACGAACGTATATCATGTCGGATACTGGATGTTACGGGTTGAACATCATCACGGGCAATGTAGGCAATATTTATATATTGTATTCAATTATGTCGAGCTTCGGTGTCATGAGCTTAGGTAAACGTAATTACATTTTGTGATGTCTGCATCTGTTGCATTATCACTGGGAAAGTCTTGCGGTCCTGCATATACATTTACATAAACCTATGAAATTCACCAACTTTATGTTGACGTTTTTAAATGCAATGTTTTTCAGGAGGTCATTAAGCACGAGGTGCGAAGGATACATTGGTGGTTATATTATGAAGTCATGCATTAAAGATTTAGTCTCATTACATTTTGTGTATCTGTTATGGGCTGGAAATCTTTGTAATAATAACAAGTAAAGCTTCGGGCTTTTGTAACACATACTTTATTAAATCCAATGTATCAGTTTTAAACGACTTTTTGGTCGTTCTTATATTATCTTGTGTTATTGATCTGAGAAGTAACACGCCCCGGACCCTTATTCCGCTGTGACCTAATTTGGGGGTGTTACATATGAATACATATATTATCTATATATGAATTTTGTTGATACGATGTACGCATCGTCGATCGTACTTTTCGGTATAGTAATCGAGCGACTCTAATTATAAGTCATGATCGCGTTTATGGATTATCGTGCTAGACTTCATTATTTGATCATCGGCTTTTGATCAAGGTGAGTTCATAGCCTCGCCTTTAAAGTTTTCAAGGTTTTTAAACTCTGCGAGGGGGATATATTGCTTGTTTTGTGAAATTAAACGCTGTCCGGGGTTTGAATCAGTGGTGAGCACTCTGTAACGGACATTTTGTTATTAGTATTAGGGGAAGTGGCATACTTCCCGGACATGATTTCGTCCTACGGGATGAATGTGTTAAGTTTTGGTACATGGACTCTTTAGTTGGAAATCATTATTTTTATAACATGCTTACTCACAAAGCAACGTTATTGATGTTTTGTGGAACCCAAAATATGCGTTCTATGTGTCAATTGTAAACTCTATGAATTCACTCAACGTTTTGTTGACGTTTTAAGCATGTATCTCAGGTTAATTGTTGTTGATGGCTTGGATGGGACGGAACGTGGATATTAAGGACGGTGCCTCGGTGAAATAATGTCATAAACTAAATTTATTGTTTTAGAAATTAAGTCGTGTTGAGACTTTTAGAAATGAATTTTTGTATTAGTATTGGGACCAATGTAACTCTGATCTTTTAAGAAATGGAAATTGTGTTTTATAAACGTACCTTTGAGCGTTTACTATGACTCGTGTGCATGTATTATGAAGTAGCACCCCAATCGTTGTATTTCGTTGTGTATCGCATTTTGAGGGTGTTACAAATAGTAATAACATAATCATCTGTGAGGAGAGATCTTCACTTTGATGATGAGGATAGTATTACTTGTCTCACAAATACTGAGATCTTTGAAAACCTTCAATTGATAGGATATGAGCATCTTTCTGATAAACTTACTTTTTATAAATCTTATTTTTCTCCTCAATGGAAGTATCTTATACATACCATCTTACAGTGTTTAAGTTCTAAATCAACTACATGGAATGAATTTGGTATAAATATTGCCTCTGCAGTTATATGTTTGGCTAAGGGTCAAAAATTTAATTTTTCTAAATTGGTTTTTGTTGGTATGTTAAGAAACTTGGATCCCAATTCTAAAAAGTTTTTAATGTATCCAAGGTTTTTGCAAGTGTTTTTGAACAATCAGATTGAAAATCGTACTCCACCTTTTAATGATGA
The DNA here is from genome assembly GCA_026074375.1 of Tanacetum coccineum. Lineage (NCBI taxonomy): Eukaryota > Viridiplantae > Streptophyta > Magnoliopsida > Asterales > Asteraceae > Tanacetum > Tanacetum coccineum. The sequence continues at coordinate 61,585 of BQNB010016275.1, forward strand.
ATATAATACACATTCTCATACTAAAAAGGTTTTTGCAAACATGAGAAGGAAAGGAAAAGATTTTTCAGGGACTGTGACACCTTTGTTTGCTACTATGTTGAAACAACAACAAGCAGTGGAGGGTGAAGGTTCAGGACAACCCTCTGAACCCCAACACACACCTACTACTGCTTCACCATCTCATGAAAGCCAAATCCCTATTGTTGCATCATCATCCCACACTAAAAAGACCCACAAACATAAGAAACCCAAAAGAAAGGCCACTAAGATATCTCGGTCTAGTAGACCTACTATCCCTGTAGCAAATGAGACTATCCATAAGAAGAAGGGTGACAGAGTGGAAAGGGCTGCCACTATTGCTTCAAGCTTAGGAGCAGAGCAGGCAAGTGGTAACATCATTAGGACTCAATCCACGGCAACACTTAATGAGCCTATTCCTCAAGGAATTGGTTCAGGTAGTGGTCTCAGGCGCCAAGAAACTAAATTAGGGGACAGACCTGCTCAAACTAGGTTTGAGAGGTTGTCTAAACAGTCCAATGATCCACCTCTCTCAAGAGTTAACATACTTGGAAGTGGGAAGGACAGTATGAAACTTATGGAATTGATGGAAATCTATACAAAATTATCTGAAAGAGTTCTTGTTTGGAGAATATTAAGACTGCTCAAGCTGTGGAAATTGCTCATCTAAAGAAGAGATTCAAGAAGTTGGAAAGGAAGAAAAAGTCAAGAACTCCACAACTCAAGAGGAGGTTATTCAAAGTCCGAATAGAGTCTTCTGCTGACAAGAGTTTGGGTGATCAGGAGGATGCATCCAAACAGGGGAGGAATATATCTGAAGTTGATCAAGATGAAGGTACTTCATGGTTTCAAGAGGATGCAGAGACTCAGGGGAGGTATGCTTATGATGTTGGAATTAATATTGCTAGTACATCCATTACTACTGCCAGTATTAATGTTACTACTGCTGAACTTGTTACTACTGTCAGTGCACCAATTACTACTGCTGGTGTATCTGTTAGTACTGCTGACCCCAAGTACTCCTCCAACAATACCAGCAATTGTCTTTGAAGATGAAGATCTCACAATAGCTCAAACTTTTATGAAAATGAAAAGTGAAAAATCAAAAGAAAAAGAATCAAAGGAAAAAGGAGTATCCAGTGAGACTACTACAAGACTAACAAGAGGAGTGAGTATACAAGAAACTAGTAAGACTACTACAAGAATATCAATAGTACCACCTCAACAACAACTTGATCCTAAAGACAAAGGTAAAGGTAAGATGGTTGAACAAGAAAAACCATTAAAGAAGAAGGACCAGATCAAGTTTGATGAGGAACTTGCTCAGAGATTACAAGCTCAGTTACATGCTAAACTAGAGGAGGAAGACAAGCTTGCAAGACAAAGAGAAAAAGATGCCAATATAGCTTTGATTGAAGAATGGGACAATGTGCAAGCTATGATGGATGCAGACTATGAGTTATGTCAAAGATTACAGGCACAAGAGCAAGTAGAATTGACTATTGAAGAAAGGTCAAGATTGTTTATGGAGCTAATGGATGAAAGGAAGAGACATTTTGCTAGACTGAGAGCAGAAGAGAAGATAAGAAAGCCACTAACCAAAGCTCAGAAGAGGAATCAAATGTGCACTTATCTAAAGAACATGGGTGGATTCACTCACAACTAGTTAAAGAATGAAAGTTTTAAAGAAATCCAGAAGGCTTTTGACAAGACTATGAGTTGGATAAACTCATTTGTATCTATGGATTCTGAAGTAGTAAAAGAAAGTAAAGATAAAGCAGAAGGTAGTGAAAAGAAAGCTGAAGGCAGTAGAAAGAAAATAGTTGGTAGAAAAAGAGGAGGTGAAAAGCATGATGAACAAAGTGTCAAGAAGCAAAAACTGAAGGATGATGCAGAGAAGACAGAGCTTAAACTCTGTTTAGAGATTGTTCCAAAGGATGATGAAGTTATCAGTTTTGAATCGTTGGATACAAAATATCCAATAGTTGACTGGAAGACACACATCATTTCAAAAGACAAGATGTATTATCATATCATCAGGGCTGATGGAGTACTAAATTATACAAGATATTCACTGCAATTCTTGATGATTTTGAAAGACAAGATGTGTTAGATCTATACAGGTTGGTGAAAGAAAGATTTAAGACTGCAAGCCCAGAAGGATATGACAAATTTCTTTAGGGAGATCTCATTACCTTATTTAAACCAAGTGAAGAAGATGAAATCTGGAAAGCTCAACAGGACTACACATTGATAAGCTAGAGTCTATATGATTCATGTGGAGTTCATGTATTACTGATGGATACTGGAGTTAATATTCACATGCTGATAGAAAAGAAATATCCTCTTACACAAGAAATGCTTTCAAGAATGTTGAGCAGGAAGCTAGAAGTTGATCATGAAAGTGAAATGGTATTTAAACTTCTCAGATTTACAAGATCACAGATTGAGAAGTAGAAAAGTGTTTGGATACATCCTCCTAGTAAATATATAGCTTTTAATAAAGAAACATGAAGATTTAGAAGATGAACATCAAGTTAGGGGAGGATTGTTGGGATTAAAAGACATTTGAATGTTGTTGAAGTTAATGCTGCTAGTTTTGGAAGTTACTACTGCTGGTTATATTACTACTGTTGGAGAAGACAGCAAGAAATAGTCCAAGACATTACTACTGCTAGAGTAATATTAGTACTGCCAGTACTAATAGTTACTACTGCTAGAAAGTTTCTGCTGCTAGAATATAGTTAGTACTGTTAGTTAGTTTTTAGTACTGCTTATGTGATAAGTATGAGATATTCTTGTAAAAGATATGTATAAGTTATTTGAACTAAAGATCGTGATAACTTAGGAATATATTGTAAGCCGAGTAGGACTCCTTGGTGTATAAAAGAAGGTCCTAGGGCATTAGGTTAAATATATCAGATCTCATAGAATTCATAGTATATAGCTTCAAGGTTTTGTATAACCCTAACACTATCAAGAGTGTTCGTTTTAATATTGAAGCTTAAAGTTTGGTTATCTCTTTGAATGTTCAATAATCACTCTTTTATTGTTATTCTTCTTATTGATCAAAGTCTAGATTCCGCATAGACCTTGATATACCTAATAAAGTTTTTGTCTTAGTTATTTTGGATTTATCCAAGATTACTAATCCTTATACAAGCTTAAGGAGAGTAAGATCTATTCAAGTGGGATCAACAAAGTTTTACAAATTTAAAACTTGAGTAAAATTATATTTAAAAATAAATACGCATCAAGTTTTTGGTGCCGTTGTCGGGGAGCTAAAAATTAGTAGTTATTTGAATTTCTACAATTATGTCTTTTCTCACCTCAATCTATTCTCTAGGAAACATCATGGATGGGGATGACATTGAAGATCTTACCATTGAGCAGTATCTTAGGCTGACACAAGAAAGTCAGGCACCCAAAAAAATTGAAGATATGACTATCACCGAGTACTTGGAATATAAGGGAAAGATGAAAGTGATACTAAACCTTACCATTCAGCCTATTTCGGTGAAAGTACACCAAACTATGACCCAACCCTAGAATTTGCTCACTACTTTCGTCCTAACCAACCAAGCGTCGAGTCTGATTATGATTCGAAAGATATGGAGGAAGAAGTTGAATACATGACTGACGATAAAGTAGTCATGAGTGAGCAAGAAGAAAGTAACCATGAGTATGCTCAGAGCACTCGGCACTTAGAAGATGAGGATGATGATGACGAATGGTTGAACGTTGAGATAAAGAAGCACATGAGTATGTAGAAAGTAAAAAAAGCAAGAAGGATACTTTAATTAGCATCATTAAGTCCATTAGACATGAGATGAAAGATGGTATCAAGAAAAGGAAATTTGAAGCCTCGACAGTTAACGTAAGTGATGAAGTATCTTTCATCGCCAGTAACGATGTAGACAAAGAGGACAATAACACTTCAAATACTGCATCTTGTTTGCTCCCAAAGAACTAAGCCCAGGAAGTTTTCTCCTTCTTTTCAATATTGATAACCATAATTTTTATGTTGCTACTACATTAGATGCTAAGGATAATATCATGCCACAAAGAGTTTATGAATATCTATGTTTAGATAAACTCAGAGGTACTAGCACCTTAGAAAGTACGACGAGAACTAATGAGCCCCTAGGAACTATCAATATCTTGGTAAAATTTGGGAAGTTAGAGTTTCTATGTAATTTCGTTATAAAAATGGCTGAAGATATTATAATTTTAGGAAGGTCGTTCCTTAAATCAACTCGTGCCCAAATCAATGTTTTCAACGAAGAAAATTCATTTGAAATAGGCAGAGAAAATGAATTCTCACCAAAGCATAAAGAAAATTTACATGGTAAGTATTAGACAAGAGGAGGAAACCTTTAATCCTCTTGAAATAGGAATAGACCTATTCTCTTATGAATCCCCTGCATGCTTACAATTTGAACAAAAAACTAGATCTTGTGGTACTATTAACCCACAGGATGAAATAGCAAGACCAGTTAGTCTTTCACCCGATAGAAGAGGATTAGTTAAGATATGGCATGTATGCAAACCCATTCATGTAACCTATGATGATGGAAGTGGTGAAGATTGTGGGATGTGGCCGACATGCGACCCTGACTCAAAATTTTGGTTTAGATATAATGAAGTCTTTAGGGTAAACGAGCATGGGACACTTAGGTAGTGGATATGTTTTCATGATCATGAGAGACGAGCTGTGAAAAGGAGTTACATGGGATTTGCTAACTTTCTTCAAGTTTGTTATGGACAACAAAAAATTGATGATACAGTACGTGAACGAAGGTATTACGAATGGGTAGCCCAAAACTATGAGTTTGATAAACATAGGACCATTACATCGACAACCTTGTCTGATCATTACCCTTACAATACAAACGATCCAACACCAACACCACAGGAACATTGGGAGCAAGAAAAAAATAAGCTGCAACCTATAAGGCCACATCCCTACGATTATTCATTTGAGGAATGGCTGAAAATCAGAATAGGGCATAACAATCAGACTGTGAATTTATATTCAACGAACGGATTCTTGATAGTTACGATGTTAAGGAAGAGTATGCAAAGGATATTGGTAACCCATATTCCAGAAAATTTTATGAATATAACAAAGTGTTTAATAATGATATTGAACATTTATCGAATGAGTACATTCTAAGAATAGGAAAGAAAGGGTATGTTCTAGATGATGTATGGGGAAAATGTAAACAATGCTACAAGAAAATCAATGAAGCATGGCACAACGAGGGATACGAGGAGGATGAAATATGGCGAAGTGGAGACGAGAAAACCGACTATGATCCACCCTATGTCAACATTAAAACTTTTGAAGTAAAAAAGTATTCTTTTAAAGGAGGGTGTAGTTTTGTATGCATTACTAATCGTGAGGATGATACCCTACCATTAGGACATGTGAATGGAGCACGATTTAAGGCTATGATTAGGAAAGAACTAAAGGACATTAAGTATGTTCACGAAATGACGTAGAAGGAGCATGAGTCTAACTTAAAGACTCGTTAATAAACAAAAGTGCTCTTTGGAGACAACCCATAATTAATAAACTCATTTATTTCTGCATAGTAGTTGGTTTGCATGTTTTTTTCACTTTGTTTTACTAGATCCAGCAACTAGGAGGCATTTATCGAGACCGGCTCGACTCATAATCATGTGGTAACTCTACTGAATCTGCAGCAGTTACGGCGTAACAAATTAAGTTTATGCCGTAACCATTTCTGTTACGACGTAATCCATTTCACGGTTACGCCATAACACTTTAAAAACTTAAAAATTTTCATACCACATGATTACGGTGTAACCACTGGAGTTATGCCGTAACCTCCTTCTGAAAACCTCAAAATTTAAGTTTTAAAATGTCTAAACCTTGTATACGTAAATGGACTTTGTGGGTATGTTCTTTGAAAGCCCTCACGAGACTAAACTCGTCCACTTGGGCCGCCAAGTGGTTTAAAAGGCTTGTTGCATATGCTAAATGCAACCGTGATTCCTACGGAAGTGAGTTAGGTTTGTATTTCCTGTACACTTTATAATTCTTGTAGAATGATTTTATGCTTTAGTTTATTTTTGTGATCACAGGGGATAAAGAGCTTGCTAGAAGACGGAGATAATCTAAAGATTTTCGGCAAATTTCAAATCTTGAAGCAATGATCAGGGAGTTTCTTGTCCTAATTCTACTCTTTCCTTTTTAGTTTATTTCCTTAATGTACAATAGGGACATTGTACAATTCAAGAGGGAGGATGGGAGTAGAATTAATACTTGACGTATGTTTTGCCTTCGATTTTCAAGTTTTTTTTGAAAATGGTGCCAATTTTAAAAAATTTGACATATTTTTCTTAAATAGCTAGAATTAATCTTTGCCGAATGCATATTACCCTTTATTATTACTTGGTGAGATGTAAGTCTAATATTTCGTTTCCATCATATTATTCAAAAATCCACCAAAATATTGAGTGTGTCGGTAGTATTGTAGACTTTAGAACTTGGCATACATCATTTCAAGACCTAATTGATTAGCAGGAATAGATAGTTCAAGAAGGCAACATTTAGGAAATCACCCAAATAGCCTATATGTGTATGTTTATCGACTTGTTACACAAATTATCAAACTCTCATGATAAACCCTTTTGTTGCACCCGTTATTAGTGCAAGATACCCCTAGATCACTCTCGTTTAGCCAAACTATGTTTTTACCCCATTATATATGTTTCGTTTCACCATTTCACCTTAGCCTACCTTGTAGTCTATAAATATCTATGTGTTAAAATTGTTGGCTACCTAAGTCCATGGTTTAGGAAAATGAAGTTCGAAGATTGACACTATCATTGATGACATATTATTGATCATATGAAGACCCTCGGTTCTATCACTTTCGATACTGTTTATCTCAAGTGGGGGGATGTATTATTGTATACAAAAGAAATGTAAATATATATATAATAATAAAAAAAAGTGGTGCAACTATAAGCCACTTAGTGAAATAATTCTCGATGTTGGTTACATGTTATAAAACTAACAAGTATAATGGTGGTGCAACTATAAGCCACTTAGTTTTTGGAGGATGGTGCAACTATAAGCCATCTAACAAGTGAAGAATGGGTTAGCATGCTCCACAATATCTCATTATTAGCTAACACATCATGATGATATGATCAGATTTTTCACACCGAAGGACTTGGAATATAGATAGACAGTAGCTGGTAATGGATGCCTTAGACTTTTACTTGACTATTCATTTTGTGTTTTTATATTAACAACCATTAAATTTGTATCTTATGTCTATCCTAACCCTTTTATCACCCTATGACCCTTGTTGCCTTTAAGAATTATTTAGACCCTAATTCTAACTGGTGAAGATTTGTGTACTTTCCAAGCTTATGATAGAATACATGCTATGACTGTGCAATTGAGCGATCACCCCAAAATTGAAACACTTAGACTAGTGGATGAGTGACTTTTTATCCCCTTTTCGTGAGGTGTTCGACTTTGATGATTTCTAGCATAAGTATTTTATAGATTCATTTCTTGGAGTTATACCCTAGAAATCTTTTTATGAAATGTTTTAACATGTTCTACTTGAGGACAAGCAGAAGTCAAGTTGGGGATATTTGATAACATCAAATATTTAATACTTTTTAGTGTCAAAATACCCCCTATATTACCTGCAAATGTTTCATTAATACTCGAAAACGAGATATTTTCTATCATTTTGTGGTTTTCAGGAGAAATACAGGAAAATGAAAAGAAACAAGGGAAAAAGGACTAAAAGTGCAAATATTCACGGATTCTTAGAAGAAGTTACGGTGTAACAGATTCGGAAGGTTACGCCATAACAAAGCTTAAACAATGACGCGTAATTCAGGAGAAGATTACGGCGTAACCACATATATGGTTGCGCCGTAACCATTATTATGGAAAGAAATCTTGTTCAAGTTAATATTACGGCGTAACACCCCTTATGGTTGCGCCGTAACATAGAAGATCTTAAATTATGGAAAGAATATCAAGAAGTTTACGGCGTAACACCCAATATGGTTACGACGTAACACAATTCTGCTTTATATTTAGAATTTCATGTATTAAAGCTTACGGCGTAACACCTATATTGGTTACGCCGTAACAAGCTCGAAACCTATAAATAGAGGCCTCATTCAGTCATTCCGAAATCACTTCCTCTACAGCCAATTAGAGAGGTTACAAAGGCTTCCAACCTTCAAAGAATTCCACCTGGAGTCCAACGGAGATCACACTTTACTTACTTTTTGTATTTAATCATTCAAATACGAATACTGTAAGAATTATGAGCTTTCAATCTATGATTACTTCTATTTCTTGTTGTGTTTTCGTTACCTTGAGCGGCTGTTAGGATAAATGTTTTCTTAACTTAGTACCGACAGTACAATAGTTAGTACCGACAGTTATACTTAGTACCGACAGTACAAAGTGTTAGTACTGCTAGTTAGTTAGTACCGTTAGTAGTAAAATAGTTAGTACCGATGAGAAGATATTTAAAAGATATTTGTGAGATATTTGTCAGAAAGTCATGTAAGACTTTTAGGGTTATCCTTAATCTATAAAAGGATAACTATTGACATAGTTAGAACATATATGAAATAGACAATTACAAATCACATATCATATCATAGTTAGCAATCTGTAACTCTCAAGAACATTTTAACAAAGTTGTTATTCAGTTAATCATTATTCTTCTTAGTACTTGTGTTAAGATTCCGCATTAACATATTGTATTCAAGTCATTGTTTCTACATAGTCAGTTGTATTTATACATCTTGGCTATCATCCTTTATAGGCTGCAAAGATCCATTCAGTTTAAGGAACCACACCGATATACACATAACACCACCCTACGGTGTCAACATCGATTTGTGTGAACAACATTACTAAATATGAGTGAGTTTTGATACGCTTATAATTACGTTGGCCACCATACTTATATTCGCATCCTTTCCTAGTTATATTCAATTTTGAGCTCACACATCTCAATGACTGACATAACTAAAGCACTAAACCGCGAACACACAAAAGCATACAAAAGCAGAATACCGTGCACATAGATCCTATACGCAACTAGACGACGGATCTTAGGTTATAGTCTAGGCCAATCCACCTAGTTCTCTATAACCTTGGCTCTGATACCAATTTGTCATACCTCGACAATGGCGGAAACTCGGTAATGCAACATAATGATCAATCATAACACAAGATACAAAATAGAGAAAACTACATTGCATAAACTCCAAGTGCTATGAAGACCATCAACCTTGAACAAACTCGAGTGATGTCCCAAATCGCAACTAAAATCCACAATCTCTTACAATTATTCAAAAGCCCACACAAGGGACCATAATCCAAACTTAATCCAAAACATATAAAACTAGGATCAAAATATCTAGCAAGCAAGACTTCAAACGAAATTCCATACGGGATACTTCTAAGTCTGCTATCAAAATCACCAAACTACTCTTTTTTACTTCACCTGAAAATGATACTCGAAAACGTCAACAATAATGTTGGTGAGCTCGTAGGTTTGACCTTAAACCCAAAAGTTGTGCCAATATTTCAACAGTGGACAATAGTGCTATATGACAGTGAATATATGCTAACAATCCAAGACATAGCATCCCCGCTAGTCATATCTCAACATCCAATAATAAACCCGGAGTCGCAACTCCCAAATCACTAACGCACCTAAAGGGCCTACCAGCTGGAGCACTATATTAGGGCAAACCATACAGAATCTTGCATGCCAAACACAGTACATGCAAGTACCACACAGAACCTTTCATGCCAAACACAGCACATGCAAGTACCACACAGAACCTTACCATGCCAAACACAGTTCATGCAAGTAAATCAACACATAATATTCACATACTAGTCATAAAGCACATACCTTGTCCCAAAAATAAAACCACATTTCGCACAGATCAATTCAAAACATTTCAAAACACATTTGAGTATCATTTTCCCCCAAAGGAAAAACCAGTAAAAAATGGGGCTACGAGAACTCACCTCAAGCAAGTCTTTAACAACCTAATCTCAATCACACAAGCAATTGCAACGACGCCCGCACACGACCTAGTCCAGTTAATGTCCCAATTTAATCATCCAATTCCAAAACAATCTTCACATTTGATGCATAGTATTTTAGACGCGTTGTACAATTACCCAAAACAGTTTAGTGGTGTGATGGTTGACGACTTAACTCTACAATCATATCAATCT